>JACXGJ010012194.1:0-18368 GCA_016801105.1 Esox niger | reverse complement strand
TGACTGTGTACCGACTCCCGTGAACGTGGCCTTGACTGTGTACCGACTCCCGTGAACGTGGCCTTGACTGTGTACCGACTCCCGTGAACGTGGCCTTGACTGTGTACCGACTCCCGTGAACGTGGCCTTGACTGTGTACCGACTCCCGTGAACGTGGCCTTGACTGTGTACCGACTCGGTCACTTAGAAGCTACATTTTTCCTATTTCATGTATGCGATCAAATTTTGTGCAGCAAATTATGATTCAGTCTTTGAACTGCCAATATGAAAAACATATTGAGGTGTCAATACTAAACAATTCCTTGTGTTGTCATAATGAGGTGTCAATACTAAATAAACATGTGTCATAATGAGGCGTCAATACTAAACAGAAACTTGTCTTGTCATAATGAGGTGTGTTCCAGTTACCACAAGTCAGAACTGGTAATGATGTCACACCTGAGTAAACCCAAGTTGATCGCAAGTTGAAGTGTCCATACACCTCATTATAACAACTGGTCATAATGAGGTGTTAATACTAAATTACAACTTGTCATAATAACACATACAGAATTCAACAGAGGCAGGTTTTCTGTTAGGATCGCTATAACAGACTGTCAGGGACACAGAGACTAGCGCTTCCAGATGTCAGTTATTCTATTGTGTGATTTCAGAATGTCATGAGAACCGAAGGTGCAAATATGTGCCCCAGATAAAGAGAAGTATTTCCTCAAAGTGTGGAATATACCTAGAGGCACGCCAACAAGCTGATTGGAAGCTACACATTTATTTTCTTGTTCTGTTGTTCTAGCCGATTGTCATATCATTGGCCACAATCCTGGATAACACTTGGATGAAACTCCATTCTCAAACATAAGACAATAACACACTGATACGTAGTATGTTTGTTTTAGTTTTTTTTACATCTAAGCATATCTGCTAAACAGTTTAGCTTATTCTAAAGCAAGTTTTAAGCCTAGGCTGTGGGGGTCAACTTAATGCTATGAAAGAGCACCTTAGAATGTTGTAGCAACTAGGAGTCCAATTGCTAAGTGAATATGAAGCGATGCCACTTTAATAATCATAATGTATGTAATTTATGGTAATTTATTTTAATTCAAATATGCAAGTACTCACCAGCTGTTGCTGTGGGCATTGGGAGGTCAGCCAGTCACTGAGGACGAGTAGAATTCTGTCCATTGCCCTGATTTATGCTCTTCATTAGAACCATTAAGGAAGCTGATTCCTTTAACAAGCTGTACCTTGTCTATCGGACCATATCTCATAAAAGGCGGTTGATTGAAATCCTAACAATAATGATGCATTGATTTCAATATCTAACCCTAACCAATAGTCCGCAAGCTTTTGTCTTACATTTTTTTATTTTAATTTAAAGGTATATAACAGTTGCATTTAGTTTGGTTTTATTTACTTGTACGGTTTGTACAATGATATGATTTCTGAAATATCCAAGAGACCTTTCTGTCATGTCCTAACACAACCTTACGAGCTGGTATCATAGAGATCAATATTTCAAAATGTAAAAAATGATGTGTCAGAGAACTAGACAGCAACGTTTGTACAAACACCAGCTGTCGCAAATCAATTTCTAGGCTAGAAGCAAAGGGAAATGAATGCAGTGTCTGAATGCCATGTTTGTTGTAAAAAGGATTTAAGGTGACGTTTCCACAAAGTTCCCATCTTGTAACTAATGAGGACATCAGGAGGACTCCCATTATGTCCCATTATGACCAAAGCCTGGTCTGTTTAAATAATCTACCAAGTCTACACACTGAATGCATTTGGTGTAGTACACAGAGATGTGTGTGTAAAAAGAATCAAACAATTACATTTAATTTTATTACACTGTAAAAAAAAACTGAAGGGAACACAAATGACACACCCAGTCTCGATGTATGAAATATATTAAAGATCAAAATCTTTTCTGCACATTGTGAAATTCATTGAAAAAACAGAAAAGGAAGCAGGCAAAGCCTAGTTGAGCTGGTCCAAAATTAAAATGAATAAATATTGTAACCCTCTGGATCTCCCACGTGAGGCACTGTCTTTAACCACATCGCCACACATATCACCAGTCACTAGACACCATTGAACATTGTGATAAACTGACTAATGTTTCTTATTAGGTTTACTTCCACCACAGAGTCTATGAACTAAGGCTTTTGCCACGGGCCGTTTTAACAGCTTATTAGCCAGTAACAGGCTTACTAGTATCTACTAACCTCCTATGAAAAGTTGTAAGAATTGAGCAATATATCTGTAAACAGTTTTAGTTTAGGCCTACTATAACGTAGCTACTAAATGTTGTAGCCAGCTACGTTTTTGTCTATCCTGACCCAAAAAGCATGTACGTATTAAAATTTCACCAAAACAGTCGCAATATAACCATAAACAGTTTAATTTTAGGATTACTATAATTTAGATAGTGAAGATGATAGCCAGCAATGTTTTTTGTCTGTCCGGAACAAATCCAAATGCGTACTTTGTTTAGAGTGCGAGGAGATTCAATCACAGGACCTATAGCTTGCAGCATAAGGTCTGATGATGGGTCTGAGGATTAGACCCCTGTACCTAACAGCAGTCAGGTTACCGTTGGCTAGCATGTTTAGGTCTGTGCGACCCTCCTAGGATATGCCTCCCCAGAACATCAATGACCCAACGCCAGACCTGTTATGGTGGATGATGTTGCAGGCAGCATAACGTTCACGATGGCATCTCCAGACTCTTGCAGGTTGGTCTCATGTGCTCAGTGTGAACCTTCTCTCATCTGTGAAGAGAATGAGGCGCCAATAGCAGGCCTGACAATTCTGGTGTTCTCTGGCGAATGCCAATCAAGCTGCATGGTGCTGGGCTGTGAGCACAGGTCCCACTATAGACTCATGCCACCCTCAGTCTGTTTCTGACAGCTTGGTCAGAAATATGCACACCAGTAGCCCGCTGGAGGACATTTTGTAGATCTCTGGCAGTGCTCCTCCTGTTTGTCCCCACACGAATGAGAAGATATTGGTCCTGCTGCTGGGTTGATACCCGTCTATGGCCCTGCCCAGCTCTCCTCATGTAACGCCCGTCTCCTGGTATCTCCTCCATGCTCTTGAGACTGTTCTTAGAGACACAGCAAACCTTTCAACAGCACCTATGCATGCGCCATCCTGGAATAACTGGACTCCCTGTGCAACCTGAATGGGCAGCATGTACCGCCTCATGCTACCTGCAGTGACAAGGACACTAGCAAAACGCAAAACGAGAGAAGAATCAGTCAGGAAGGATTAAGAGAGAGCACCAAGTACACAATCCGACACAGATGAATGGATTTCCCTAATGTAAGATAAATAAACACAAATAACATTTTCCAGTTCCTTCAACGTCATCATCGGAAGCAGCACTAAAAAACACACAAACCCAAGTCCAATGAATTTGAATCACATCAAATACACCAATCAGCTGTGCATCTGGAGTCAAGGTCTTGTAGTGCTGTTCCTCACAGCTCCTCCCTCACTCCAGCTCCTCCCAGACCCTCTTTCACTCCAGCACTTCCCTTCTCCCAGTCCTTTCCTCACTCCAGCTCCTCCCAAACTACAGCCCCTCCCTTTTCCCTGGCTCTTCTTCACTCCAGCTACCCCCACACTCAGGCCCCTCCATTCTTCCAGCCCCTCCCTCACCTCAGTCCCTCTTTCACCCCAGGCCTCGCCCAGCTCCTCCCTCACCTCAGTCCCTCTTTCACCCCAGGCCTCGCCCAGCTCCTCCCTCACCTCAGTCCCTCTTTCACCCCAGGCCTCGCCCAGCTCCTCCCTCACCTCAGTCCCTCTCATCTCCCCAAAAATATTGTGTTAAATAGATATGATTTTCTGCACCAATAGTATAGTTTATATACAGTCCCCTCCCAAAGTATTGGAATGGTGAGGCAAATTCCTTTGTTTTTGTTGGTCACTGAAGACATTTGGGTTTAAGATCAAAAGATGAGTATGAGTAAGAGTTTAGAATTTCAGCTTTTATTTCCTGGTATTCACATCTAGATGTGTTAAACAACTTAGGACATATCACTGTTTGTATTAGACCACAGCATTTTTTGGTGAGCAGAAGTAAATGGACAAATAATCTTAAAGTAAATAGTGTTTTAATATTTGGTGGCATAACCCTTGCTTGCAAAACCTGCCTCAATCCTGCGTCCCATTGACATCACCAAACTGCTGCATTCTTCATTTGTGATGCTATTCCAGGCTTTTACCGCAGCTTCTTTCAGTTCTGGTTTGTTTTGGTGTTTCTCCCGTCAGTCTTCTCTTAAGGAGGTGAAATGCATGCTCTATTGGGTTAACGTCAGGTGATTGACTTGGCCAGTCTAAAACCTTCCACTTTTTTCCCCTGATGAAGTCCTTTGTTTTGTTGGCAGTGTGCTTTGGGTCATTGTCCCAATTAGTTTCAATGCATTTCCCCGTAAATTGGCAGACAAAATGTTTCTTGTACACTTCTGAATTCATTCTACTGCTACCATTATCAGTTACATCATCAATAAATATTAATTAGCCTGTTCCAGAAGCAGCCATGCACACCCAAGCCATGACATTACCTCCACCATGCTTCACGGATGAGCTTGTTCCTTTCTCCACACATTGGCCTTTCCATCACTTTAGTGGAGATTCATCTGTCTTATCAGTCCATAAGATTGTGTTCCAGAACTTTTCAGCTCATCTCTGTACTTCTCTCAAATTTAAATCTGGCCTTCTATTTTTACTGCTGATGAGTGGTTTGCCTCTTGTGGTGTGGCCTCTCTGAGTCTTCTTCGAACATTGGATTGTGAGACCCTCACCCCTACACTGTGGAAGTCATTGGTGATGTCACTTACTGGTGTTTTGGGGGTTTTCTCACAATGTTTCTGTCATCAACTACTGTTGTTTTCCTTAGCCGACCTGTTCGATGTCTGTTGCTCAGTACACCAGTAGTTTCTTTCTTTTTCAGGACATTCCGGATTGTTGTGCTTGCTATGCCCAATGTTTGTTCAATGGCTCTGGTTGATTTTCCTCATTTTCTTAGCTTGACAATGGCTTGCTTTTCTCCCATAGACAGCTCTCTGGTCTTCATGTTGCTTTATCCTCTTTAACAAGAAATGCAGTCTATAGGTTTTAACCAAGGATGGAAACTTAGATTAGTCATGCAGAGCAATTTAATGAACAATCAACCTAAATGGCGACACCTGGGCAACAAAAAACATTTGTCAGTCCCATGTTCCAATAGTTTTGCTCACTTGAAACATGGAAATGAAAGCTGACATTCTGAACTCTTGTATCATACTTATCTTTTGATCTTAAACCCAAATGTCTTTAGTGAACAACAAAAATAAAGGAATTTGCCTTACTATTCCAATATTTTGGTGGGGACTGTATTTCAAAAAAATCTATCATCCCATGATTTTATATGGCTACATTGACATGGCTAATGTTACTTACTGGTTAGCTAGACAACTAACCAGGTTTCTATGCATTACTCTACAGAGTTGAATATAATTTGTATGGTGCCTGTTACTTTATCACCAAATGACTGCAATATTTGCCAAGTGGTTGCTGATTAAAAAAAACGGTTAGAAAGAGACAGATATTGAGGAAAAGAGAGAAGGACAAGTTTAATTCAATTTCCACCCCAGCAATGAAAACAATCAAGGGAAGTAGTGATATTATGATGTCTTACATTCAGAGTACAGAATAAAGCCTGTTATCCACCCTCAAATGGTTTGACCTGCGGACCTGAAAAAGCAGCAATTTGAAGCTTGCAATCACACCCATTTGTAAACACACCACATTCACTGCACAAATATACTCTAGCTTGTCTAATGTTAAAAAGCAATGCATTTTTAAAACCTATACATAGAAATAACAGGTTGCTACCTGTTGCTTGGCATACAGCTTTGTACCATTTTTCACTGAGGGAATGAATGTTTTGTTTTAAAATGACACTTTCCAATCTAGCGGAATAATGCAGACTGCAATTCCCAACCAAGAACGGTGCAAAAGTGAGATGATTAACTCTCATGAAAATGTGTCCATTTGAAGCCCAGTGAGTTTCCATACAAAACAGGTAGTTTAGTTGTGACTTTCGTAGGCATTGGAAAAAATCTATCAAATAAAATATGCTGGAATGTCTGGAGGGGCAAAACTCACAATTGTATGTATGTAGGTAGGTAGGTAGGTAGGTAGGTAGGTAGGTAGGTAGGTAGGTAGGTAGGTAGGTATTGTATAGTATAGTGTAGTATATAGTATCATAAATGCAGGAAATGAGCATTACGTAGGAAAAATATTCTCTGGGGGTTGCTCCAAACCCTAGCCACTTCTAAAACCAAAGTTCTTCCCTTGGCGTGTTGAATGTATGAAAACATTATTATAATGTGTTGAGGAGGTTAAAATGTTCACATTTGGCTTAACCAAGAAACAATCTAATCCTCTGTAATTACTGCAAAAACTCCAGTTATTCTTTTCACTACATAACAATAACTGACCCATGCCCAGATAAACTGGCAACACTTGATTACAACAACTAACAGAAATCCAGAACAACTGACAACACTAGATCCCTCAATGTCTCCTGGGTTTTGTCTCAAATTGCAACCTATTCCCAATGCTGAATAGGGGCTTTGTTCAAAAGAAGTTCACTATTTTGGGAATAGAGTGCCATTTTACACACACTTTAATCCATGCCACACCAAACATGGCATTAGTGCCATTAGAACAGCATAGATCCGTCTTTAAGAAGGCCCTGACAGTCTAATCAATTTTACAGCCTTTTATTGCTCTGTCTGAAGGAGATTCTCTTAATGAGCCTCCAGTGTTTGATGAAGGGGAAGCTTGGAGACATGGAGGCAGAAAGTAAGAGAGTGAGAGAGGGAGACTCATGGCGAGAGAGAGTGAGAGAGTGAAGTAGATGTATAGTTAGACTGAGAGTGAGAAATAGAAGTGAAGCTTCTCACAAAGTGGCCCAGGAGAGAAAAAAAAGAAAACTGAGAAAAACAACAGTGAATAGTGAATTCCGCTGGGTCATCTGATACCAAGGGTCTGGGTTTAACTCAGCTAGGTCATCTGATACCAAGGGTCTGGGTTTAACTCAGTCGGGTCATTTGATACCAAGGGTCTGGGTTTAACTCAGCTGGGTCATCTGATACCAAGGGTCTGGGTTTAACTCAGTTGGGACTTCTCATAGAGTAGATTACTAAAACATGAACAATGTGTTAGCTGGCTAACTTCAAAACGCAATACAAGAAACTTCAATTGCGTGTTCTTAAAAAAAATCAAAATATAGCTTGTTACATTTTCTTAAATTAAATCATATATCCATATTAAATACATTTGGTCATGACCATTTTAAGCATATCTTTACTAAGGCTGTTTAGCTGGCTGGTTAACTCATTAAACAGCTAGCTAAACAGCATTGAAATAATGATCCAGCTTGTACAGCGTTGAAAGTTTGATTTTATTAGTCTGCTGTTACTGCCTATGTAATTGACTCCTCCAACCTGGTTTCCATTGGGAATCAAAATCACAACCTCTGGCATTGCTAGCACCATGCTCTTCCAACCTGGTTCCCATTGGGAATCAAAATCACAACCTCTGGCATTGCTAGCACCATGCTCTTCCAACCTGGTTCCCATTGGGAATCAAAATCACAACATCTTGGCATTGCTAGCACCATGCTCTTCCAACTGAACTATATGGAACCTTATTTGTAATATCGACAAATACGTGAGATGCTAGATCATTCTGTTGTGTAAACTTGGTGACATCGAAAGCTTGAGGCATCACAGAGCCACTGTATTTTAACTGTATCTAGTTTCTGTGCAAAGCCCATAATCCCCTGTGCAGTTGACTAGTTTTAGGACCAGAGGATTCTGGGTGTTCACAGTAAAGAAGAGCTTTAAGGCACGTCCAAGTCCCAAAGTCCATTTTAACAGCTAGCCCTTATTAATGAATTATTAATGAACTAGTAGCCTGGAGCTTGATACACTAGCAATGCTTCAAAGGGACGCCAACGATTAGGACCTATAATTGATTGGACAAATACTGTTTCATTTCTGGTATAATCCACAAACAATTAGCCTCCCAGAGTGGTTTTATTAAAATATCGGCTCAAGACCACAATGTTGGAGAGGGGAAAATATGAAAGGCCAAAGAGAGCTACATATGCTACACCTATTATTTCTCAAGAAAGTAAAAATAGACATTTGTCTAGTTAGGAATATTTTAAAGCACAAAAATAGACTGTGGTAATGAAAGAAGTTATCAGGTTTAATAGATTATCAGCAGTCTCTGACACATCTAAAATTTAGAAAATGGCCTCCACGAGGATATAAAAGTTCCACACTAATAACTTTTCTTTTTTCAGAATTTAATAAGATACTTTCCCTAAGAAGGAATTAAACCACTGTTTCCAGATAAGCTTTGGGAAAATATACAGCTCCTGAAAAAATTAAGAGACCACTGCACCCTTTTTTATTTTCCATTCCCAAAAAGTGGAAAAAGCAAGGATTTGAGTGAGGAACAGAAGGGTTCAAATTAAGAGAACTGGAAATTGAATTATTCTATTCCTCATTTCAAAACTTTCCTTTTCAACTTTTTCCAAGGCCTTCCCTAGAATAGACATTCGAAGGTCTGCCTCCACCACTCTTCCTCGACCTTCCAACCAGGCTGGTGAAAACACCCCTCACAACAGAGGTCAATCCCCGAATGGAGGTCGGAATTTCCGAGTTCCAAGTTGAAAGTTTTAACTGAAAAGTCGGAAGAACCCTAATAGCCAAGAGTTTGTAATCCAAGATGACAGCACCTTGTACCTAAGTGAAAGCTGTAGTTTTACTTTTTTTTTGTGCAAAATCTGTATATTTCTGTCTCATTAAAATTGTTGTACACAGTACTGTCCAACTGTCTGGACATGTTGCTATGGTAAGTATGCGTGAAATACAACTTAATGCAAATTTATCAACTGGTGTTGCTAACAATGACTAACCTGGCTAGTTGAATGGCTGACTGAGCAAACCTCCAATTCGTGAAATAGGCAAAAGTGAAACAATTACTTTTAAATATTTCTTTAAGTGGGGTGAGAAGCTAAATGTTGACACATTTGGTTAATTTCACCCTAAAATGCTCTTAGAGAATTGGTTTTGGTTGTTACTCTCAATATTGTAGCTTTGAATGAATTTAGAACATGAACAACTACTATTTGTTCAAATACATACAGAATGTACAAACTGTTTTCCAGGGCGGATTTTTACTCTTTTCCAGGGGGGTCACATTGGCCTGTCTGTAAAATTGGGCGATACTAAATATTGTAATTAATTTTAATTCACTTTACAATATTCTGAAGAGCACTTGCCCGTCCAGGTTACTGGTTGTTCTACCGGATATGGAATGGACGATAAAAAAATTATACAAAATGAAAAACATTGTATTTATTTCCCGAAAGGGCATATACAACACAGGCTTTCATGGGTGCATTCTTCTTGTTTTCTGACTTTGGACTCTGGAATGCAATCAGCTTTGGTTAACTCGGGTGTGGCATCATTCCCACTTCTGCGTTCCGACTCCGAGGTAACTGGAACATGTCATTGCAGTGCCCCCCGTGGACCCAAACACGGCCAATATTGGTTTTCGGCCATGTCCCTTGCGTACATTTCTCCAGATTCTCAGATTTTTTTTAATGACAGTATGGACCGTAGATGAGATCCCTAAACTCACCTTGTGATTTTACATTCAGAAATCGTATTCTTAAATTGTTGCACTTTCACAGAGTGGTGAGCATCTCACCATCTTTACTTCTGAAAGACTCATCCACTCTGGGATGCTCTTTTCATACCCAATAATGTTACTGACCTTTATGCCAGTTTATCTAGCTGTTAGATGTTCCACAAGTTTTTTTATTTTTCTGGTCTTTTGTTGACCCGTCCGACCTTTTTTTGAAAAATGACGCTGGCAAAAAATTCAATCTGGGCATATATTTTTCAACCTTTGATAGGTTGTCTTTATACTATTTTCTATTGAATATAGGGTTTCATTGATTTACAAATCTTTTTCTTTCTGTTTATCTTCACATTTTACACTGCATCCCAACGTTTTTCTGGAAACAGGGTTGTATGACTATACAATAATTATTATATAATAACAATAAATACCACTGCCAGCTAGGAGCATCATAGACTATTAAAGCAGCATAAAGGGACCATATATTGCACATCTTTTAAATAATTCTATTTGAGTAACAGTCAGAGAGTGAGAAAAAGTATTTCAAGTTCCTGGGGATGAAGTCATAACAGTTATTACTATGGTCGCGGAGCCTCCACTCTTTCTTTCTCTTCCACCATTTCTGTTTTTGTGTCTCTCGCTCACTCTCTCCCTGTCCATCTCTTTGTCTTAAACAATCACTTTCTTTCACTCCCTTCAAATCTCCCTATCCAAGAGAGCAGTGTGTGTCGCAGTCTCAGATCCATGTGTTCAGAAGTATTCCCTGGACCCCATATAACATTCCATTCATTTCTGATTTTATCAGTTAGCAGCCTTCAAATTCAGAGTTATCCACACCTGACATCACAGAAGTCCAACTCACATCCTTCCCATGCATGTCCAAATCACCAATAGCATTTGACAATCTAAATGAGGAATATAGCTTTGTGGTACAATACATTGTTTAACTGACAAATAGCATAATCATCTACAGTGGTTTATAGTGCTATGACAGTGTTTGGCTTTACTATTTCAGGTGGGGTCTCAGTAAAGGTTGTCCAGGGTCAATGTCGGGCAGGCTGTATCTACCTAGCTAGCATCAGTTATGATTACTGCAGAAGGTTGGAGGAACGACGGGTTTAAATGCTACTTATCATCTTCAACAAACACTTTGAGCATTTGCTTTACCCTGCAGAGAGTGCAAGTTAGGGTTTTCTTATGAAGTTTTAGGCAAATTCCATTGGCTCCATTGGTACAGACAGCTCAATCAACCACAGACTAGGGAATGTGAAATATTTTGAATACCGTTTGAATCCAGGTCTGTTGCAGTGTGGTTGCTTGCAGTATGAAGAGCAACATAAAAAGAGCAGTTGGGACACATCTTCCTCAGATACCAACGTCTGAATATGCAAGGACCCGTTCAATTATTGAAGAAGCTAAGTCCATAGAGACTGCATGATTTTATCAGAAGGCAAACGAGAAAAGGAGAAAGACAGGGAGGGAGAGACAGAAAGAGATAGGTAGAAGCAGAGACAGAGAAAGAAAAACAGAGGGTGTGAGAAAGAGACAGAGAAAAGGAGAGACAGAGACTAAAAGAAAGATGGACACTGTTTTTGTTAAGGTTCTTTTTAACAACTGGTTACATTGCACATTACATTATCTTTTGATACATCAATTCAGGTTAATGGAAATTATAAAAGAGAAAACATTGCAACGTCATGCCAGTATAATACATTTGATTTGAGAAAGGGTTCTCTCTCCCCCTCTCTCCCCCTCTCTCTCTCTCCCTCTCTCTCTCTCTCTCTCTCTCTCTCTCTCTCTCTCTCTCTCTCTCTCTCTCTCTCTCTCTCTACCTCTACCTCTACCTCTACCTCTACCTCTACCTCTACCTCTACCTCTACCTCTACCTCTACCTCTACCTCTACCTCTACCTCTACCTCTACCTCTACATCACACAGCAGCATGGATCAGGGTAGCTCCGCCTTCTGCTTATTTTTAGTGGAATCACTGATGGACAGTGAACCAGGCAGAACTATATGGAAATATTATGAGAATTCAGTAAGGTGTAAAAGTCCACCCCTTGGAAACGTATTTACATGTTTTACATACTTGGATATCTGATAAAGGTGACCCAATTAAAGAAATTGCAACAAAAAAAAACACTATGAAAACATTTATTGATTTAAAATAACTAATTCCTTGACAAAAGTTTGAATCAGTTGCACCCATAAGGTGCAAATGATTAGAAAATCAATAAGGTAACCTGTCCAAGGCCCTCAGAATAAAGTTTGCTCATGCATATTGGATGAGGATGTGTTACAATGTAATTTCCAATTCAAAGTACATACTTCCAGACCACTGGCACTTTACATTATAGACAATTCAGCCCATGAGCTGACCAAAAGATGGTCATAGAAGTACCAAAGGGTAAAACCAATGGACTTACAGGCCTCTCTAGCAACAATTAATATTGAAGTGTATATGTGAAGAGACTGCTAAAACTTAGACTACATGGGTAAGTAATGAAGAAGCCTCTGCTCAAAAGAGTATCAAGGCACAACAGACATTTTGCCAGATAACTCTTCAACACTGTTGTTGCTTGCTCCTTGTGGTTTCAGGCCGGGTGTTTTGTAAAAACACTTTATGACAACTGCTGAAGTAAAAAGGGCTTTGTATATACATTTGATTTAATTTGGATTGAACAACTGGTCCAAACTACTGGAAAATAGAATCTGGACAAATGAGTCAAATATGAATTTGTTTGACAATACTATAGACAAAAACCTTCAAAGCTTCTGAACCAAAACACCTCATACCGACCATAGAGCATGGAGGCGGTAGCATTATGGTGTGGGGCTGCTTTGTTGCCTCAGGGCATACCTGCCATCATCATGAATTGAACTATGAATTCTATGTTGGTCCAGCGGTTTATTGAGGAAAATGGGGAGAAAAAAAAGGCTAAACTGAACAAGGATTTTACAACAGGGCCATGATCCAAAACACACAAGCAAATCTACGAATGCCTGAAAAACAAGAAATGGCGGGGTTAAGGAATGGCTAAGGCAATGCCAAGAACAATGCCTGAGTCCTATACCCTCAATGTTGCCTAGTCTACACTGTACCACACTACATCAGCACAGTGCTAACCCATCTGACCTATCCATGAAGGTAAATTAATGTGAAAAAAACAGTGTTAGTATCCAGGACTGCAGTACTCAGCCGCCATACTGTCTGGTTCTGGGACTTGACATAGATCTAGCTCAGCTTGTAGTATTCCCTCTATTCCTCCCAATACTACAGACATACGATGGAAATCGCCGGTCCAAGGAAAGCAATAAATCCACGGCTATTTCATCCAGAAAAGCAGCGCTCTCTGAGGACGACTCACGTCAAGCCTGTATGCTTCCCTCTTAGATATTTTTTCTTGAATTCAATTCAATGGGTGGTGGTGGTTGTCTGAAGCTTGCGGTGTCTGGCATTGCAATGTAGCTGGGATGTTGACCTTTCTGGCTGTGATTGTAGTGCCATAGTTCTAAATCCAGTCAGTCAACTGGTACCGTTAATGCAAATGGAATGTTTTCAAGCAGGAGGAAGTATGAATCAAGTGGTCATTTGGTTTCTATTGTGTAAAATCCACATTTATTTATTTTATTTTAAAAACACATTTCTGGATGAAATGACATTAAAATGTCTCAACCTTGTATGAATATTCGTACATGTTCCTTTGATTATGTGTTACGATAAAATTACTGTTGAAACCCAATTGCGAATCTTTGTAAATTCAGGAGTCTCCACTGATGCTCATTGGTCTGATATTTTTGCTCCATAATTTGATAAATAAAGAAATAGAAACCACAATGAAGAGCTCAAACCTAAAAAAAAACTGAAGTGTATACCATTTTAATCTGCTAAATGTATTTAATTTGCTTCCTAAAATGTTGAAAAATTCCAACACCTACCAAACGGAATTTATAGAAAAAAATCCAGAAGCACTGTAACAAATTCAGCTCGTTATCTCATGCATACAGTTGTCTTAGAACAGACCTACAGTGCCATTTATGTTAATGTGGTCTGTCCATGAGAGATTACCGATGTCACAATGGTGCCAGCTCATTCAGCTTCTGTCTGATGTTTAACACAAATTATGACCGAAACATTCTCATTGGTCGATTATCACAGCCACAAAATATGTGATTGAATAACGAAACCAATACTCCACTGATAACAACACGGTGAGATAACAGGTGGCAATGCCAACAACACAAGTTTAAAGAGAGGTGCAGAGAAAAGAAAGCCATAAAATCATCATTAAAACTAAATCCTTTCAAACACTGAAACGGATGTGATCACATCAATGTTCCTGAGTTGTTTGTCTGGACAGACTTTAAAGTGCCCGACATATCTGACCAACAGAACTACGTTAAGTTAAGAAGTTATGGTGCATAAGCTTAACATGTTAAAATAGAATCCCCAATGAATGAAATGTAAAGCCTTTGATTGTCCTGGTGAAACAGATCCCCTATGTGTTCAATGTGAGACCACGGGTTTCACAGGTCCAAGAAGCAGAGGGAGGGGAGGGTATACATTAAAGAAAGGATGAATTATAGATGAGTTGGGAGGCGGGTGGAAGAGAAATAGCCCTTGAAGCACTGAGCTGATTTGTTGATGATACGACACACACACACACACACACACACACACACACACACACACACACACACACACACACACACACACACACACACACAAAGCTAGACAGCTTAATAGTGGCTTTTCACTGTAGTGCCCCACTGAATTCAGCAGGCGATAATATTATAGCATAGGTTCTAAGTCTCTGAGGATGTGACTGACTGATTAATACTTGCGTAGCACTACCTCCCAGTGACGTCTCATTCGCCGGCATTGATTTTAGGCCTGGTTGTACTGAAGCGGCAGTACTTATCGTAGCTACTCTCCTTGGTAATGAGTTCAACAACTTTCTACTGTACAGACACGATCTGTATTCGAAACATCGACCAATCACCTTCCCAGCATCTGACCCCCCTCAGACACCTTTATGAAGAGCCTGACTGAACAGAGGAACGAAGGCTTCCGTGTCGGCGCCACGGGCAAAATAACAATTCCACGTAGTGAATTCATGCAATAAATAATACATTGATACATGGCAAAGTTGTAAAGAATTACTGACACGCGCAACAAGGAACAACACAGCAGTGGCTGGGGAAAAGGCTGGATGAATCCAAAATGTCTGCCGTTGACCTCGGAACTACATAGATTCAGTAATGCTCCTCCCACCTCATAATTTAAGCATGAAATAACTCATCAGTATTAACAGTTCAAGTCTTAATGCTGCTGCAAACAGAGCTGTGATAAATGCCCAGGTCAATTATTGATGACAATTCTAAATCAAAATAAGCCATATATATTATCAAGCAAAACAACAGGTCTTAGGTCTCAAGAAGAAACAACACAAAAACCTGTACAGAACCTAAGGGGTTATTAGGCTGTTCCCATTGTAGAACTTGTTGAAGAACCATTTTGGTTCTAGGTCAAATCCACATGGAACCACAAAGGGAGTTCACACCTGAACACATAGCCATAGGGAGTTCACACCTGAACACCCCAAACAACCACTGCCTCCACTTTGACAACCAGAACAGGGTACAAGGTCATCAGTGAGACAAGACAAGCAAGGGTAAGATCTGACTGGAACAGAGAATGGTGATCCCAGCTCCTGATAGGCATCCACTAGACTGACAGGCACTCCTAAAAAGCATTCTACTGCCTATATATTAGTACACCACTATGGGTACTGGCCAAAACAAGAGAAGTGTAAAGGGAATAGGATGTCTTTTAGAATGGATTCTGAGGGATTACATTACACACACTGTCTGTCCTTTTTCATGTTGTTGGGTTCTATTTAAACTGCCAGTCCGATTCCCTCTGACATCAGTCCTTCTATGTGACTGCGACGTCTCATGACCCAGTCTGTGTGAATTTCCATTTGCTGGCATGAGGACACTTGCCAGATGATACTTGCTAGATTATACAGACTTTGATCAGGGCCCTGATCTGAGTCATTGGGTCAGTCATTAGGAAGGTAATCAGTATGCTGGCTGCGCCTTACAGGAATGTTTTCCCTTTGAGCACAACTTTCAGCTATTTATATATTGACCCTGTTAGTGTTGCAGTATTTGTGTACCAGTACAAGTGTACCAGAGCGTATTTACCATCTGTTTCCATGAGGGTTCTAAACCTTGTCATCTTTGGGCCCAGAACCAGGGACCTTTTGTTTACTAGCCCAACAGATCACTAGCCTGTACTGTATCCCCCAATTCTGAAGTTTTTTTAACTTCAATACGACACCAGAAAGACAACTCAAAGTATATAGAGCGACAAACTGTAGTATTTTATTTGTGGAGTATCTTCATTTGTGGAGATACATCTTTAATTAATGGTCCTGGCACATGTATGTGCTATAGTGTTTTTGATACTTACAGTATACTTTTAATTTTAGACTATTGAAGACATTGACAATTGCTGGTATATCATTTTGAAATATAGATTACAACGGCATTCTGGAGTGATTGGGAACTATTGTCAATCCTCTAGTTCTTAACTCAACAGATAATTACACATAGATACCCTGGTCGAAGCGACCAGACAGGACATCCCTGTATTTGGATTGCTACTCAATAAATTGAATTATATACTTAAATGATGCCGGGATCAGCCGTCTAGGAATTTATTCAGATGCTTGTAGGTCCATACAAAAATTTTATTACTTTGTCGTGAAGTCAAGATTCATAAAATTGTTTAGATCGTATCAGACATGTTCTGCTTCCTCATGACAATGGACATGCAAGCAATATAGAGTCAAATTAGCGAATATCACTAAGGTTATATTCTCCTGCACGCATTCTCTACCTGTCTCCTCAGGGACCTTTCTGTTGCTGAGCGTCTAAATGAATGTGTCAATGTAAAGGCAATCTGAGGAAGTGCGTTATTGTCAGTAATTGGACCCAATGATTATCTCACTCATCATAGCATTGCACATTTCTCAGTGCAGGGAGCTGGAATAATTGTACTACAACATTGTCTCTGATGAAATCTTTGCTCGTGCCTTGGCCCTTGTTTGGCTCTCATGTAGCTCGCACTCATGATGTAGTCCCTCTCATTGTGGTGTTTTTTTTTGCTAAATATCATGACAGACTGGTTCGGACTCAATTTTTCTTTTTATTTTGTCCTCGTCAAAGGCAAATGTTAGCGGGGTGGTGCTAATGACAAACATTCTGTTCTCCAGAACCACTTGGTCCATGTGCTTGTGGTTCCTAACATAAAGTTCCTCAAGCCTCATCAACCACACACCCCAACCCCTCACATCCTGATAGACCCCCTTCCCTGTCACTCACCCCCTCACATTCTGATTGGCCTCCTTCCCTGTCACTCACCCCCTCACATCCTGATAGGTCCCCTTCACTCACCCCCTCACATTCTGATTGGCCTCCTTCCCCGTCACTCACCCTGCACATCCTATGAACGTAGGGGTGTAAAATCAAAGATGGATTAATTTAAGCTTTTTCAAGAATGTGATAACACAGCCGTTTTTCAGTGTTTGTTTTCAAAGCCATAAACCTGCATACATTGTCAAATGTTAGCTTTGAAATTCCTCCCATCAGCACAGCTTCCACCATCCTGTACACCCTCAGAGTTCTTTACAGTTGGCTCCTTTCAGAACGTGTCTCATCGCCACGTGACGCCCTGCTACTCAGAAACCGTGTGAACCACAACACAGCCCGTTACATTTTTAATGAGGGATTAGACACACACACACACACACACACACACAAACACAAACGAAGACTCATCAGTTAAAAAATGGCTGCCGGACACGAAGAGGGTGTCAGTTACTCACGGGACGTAATTAATTAGATTCTATATTTTAACTGCAGTGAAAAATGAAACCCTCTTTAGACACTTAGCCTGGTTATCACAATGGAAATAAGAACTGAAACGCTCGTCAGTGTTTGTCAAACCAGAGATACTAACACTGTGTGTGTGTGTGTGTGTGTGTGTGTGTGTGTGTGTGTGTGTGTGTGTGTGTGTGTGTGTGTGTGTGTGTGTGTGTGTGTGTGCTGTAGTAATGAATGGCTGGGCCGTGTCATGATGTCACATAGGAACAGGCTAAACAAATAGGCAAATTACATCTCTATATCAAGGGCAGTATCAACTGTCTCGTCCGTTTAAATCCCAAGCATAATGGATTAATAAATACAATCTCACAAGCTCTCTCACACACACACACACACACACACACACGCAAAATGTTGCATATCCGTAAACCGCACAGCTGACACGTCACAGCCGCCATGGCAACACAGAGCACGGATACATTCTCCAAGTCGGACCGGGACCAAGCCAAGCACAAGGGTAAGACTTTCTGGGCCCGTATGTTGGGGAGGCTGGTGACTAGTGGTTAGAGCAGGGGTGTCAAACCGGTTCCATGGAGGGCCGAGTGTCTGCGGGTTTTCGCTCTCACCTTCTACTTGATTGATTAATTAGGTAACTCATTGGTTAGTTTCTACCCTCACCTGGTTGTTAAGGTGTGAACTGGGAACACATTTAAAGGAAAAACCAAAAACCTGCAGACACTTGGCCCTCCGTGGAACCGGTTTGACA
>JACXGJ010012193.1:0-18370 GCA_016801105.1 Esox niger | reverse complement strand
TTGATCTGGCAGGGGTGAGATGGCAGGGAGTTGTATATGAATGGTTGGTGATTAGGTGACTGGGAACAGGTGTGTGAGTGGGTGATTGGTGACAGGTGTGTGCGTTAGGTGCGCACTGGGTTTCTGGAGCGCAGGCGCACTGCGTCTCCGGAGCGCGGGCGCCCTCTGTTGCTCGCTTGCGGAGGCGGGGACGTGACACCCTCATAGTCATACCAAATCCTGTCAACATTAAATACTTCTGCCAAGTCATTACACAGTACCTTTTTCAAATTGGAAGTTGTCTTTGCAAACGTCTAAAACAGACTATATGCAATTAAATTACAACATGAATATGTTCCTTTCTCTTTTGTTACCTTTGTCTGATGTGTTTCTCTATGAGTCATGTTGTGAGAGACACTGACCCAAGTGCATGGGTTTGTGGCATTGTACCAATTATCTGCCTGTAATCAACATACAGACTGGATGATGGGGGTGTTTTCTTGTCTTGTTTGGTGTCTTGTACCAAGACTATCATTCTGTTTGATAATTTGATGCATATATCGTTGGTAGATTTTTGTTTGTACATGCACAGTGGGTATAGAAAGTCACACCCCTTTCAAAATGTTTGCTTTTAGAATGTGTCATATTTTTTGTTCTTCTGGTTCTGTATCTCCAAACTCTGTGTTATAATGCAAAAGGCATTCATCTTAAATTTGAGCATTTCTTCTTCATCAGATGAAGCATCTAGAAATGAAATACATTCCTGTTACAGTGTCCCCAACTTTAGACAACCAAAAATATTTGGACACAATTTTTTTTATTACGCTGTTGTATTTGTTTGCATAGTCAGCGCAGGCACAAGAGAGAGAGAAATGTTTTGTCTTGGTTAAAGGCTTTCAATTTGCTACTCTCTCTTGAGGAGGTAGGCATAGATGGATCAGTCACTGCAGTCTGCAGGAGACTTCACCAATAAAACTATATAGGCTGGACTTCAAGGTGTAAAACATTAGGCAATGTTCAAAACTCAGGATGTCTGAAGTAGGAGAAAGTTCAAGTGTACAGAAACAGTTTGTCTGCTCAAATACAATGGAATGCCTTTACACTCTGGTTATGCTAGATTCTGCTTCATGATGTAGCCCTACAATAGTCCCAAAAGCACGACTATGGCTATCACATCTTTCAAGTCTATAAAGTTTTTAGTGGTCAAATCAATCACCCGATCTGAATCCAGATGAGATATATATATGTATATATAGTATGTGTATATGTGTGTATGTGTATATATACAGTGGGGAGAACAAGTATTTGATACACTGCTGATTTTGCAGGTTTTCCAACTTACAAAGCATCTAGAAACTTACAAAAATCCAGAAAATCACACTGTAGGATTTGTAAATAATTAATTTGCATTTTATTGCATGACATAAGTATTTGATACATCAGAAAAGCAGAACTTAATATTTGGTACAGAAACATTGATTTGCAATTACAGAGATCATGCGTGTCCTGTAGTTTTTGACCAGGTTTGCACACATTGCAGCAGTGATTTTGGCTCACTCCACCATACAGACCTTCAGAACCTTCAGGTTCGGGGCTGTCGCTGGGTAATATGGACTTTCAGCTCCCTCCAAAGATTTTCTATTGGGTTCAGGTCTGGAGACTGGCTAGCCCACTCTAGGACCTCGATATGCTTCTTACAGAGCCACTCTTTAGTTGCCCTGGCTGTGTGTTTCGGATTGTTGTCATGCTGAAAGACCCAGCCACGATCTTCAATGCTCTTACTGAGGGAAGGTCATGGATCTCGCAATACATGGCCCCATCCATCCTCCCCTCAATACGGTGCAGCCGTCCTGTCCCCTTTGCAGAAAAGCATCCCCAAAGAATGATGTTTCCACCTCCATGCTTCACGGTTGAGATGGTGTTCTTGGGGTTGTACTCATCTTTCTTCTTCCTCCAAACACGGCGAGTGGAATTTACACCAAAAAGCTCTATGACCTTCTCCCATTACTCCTCTGGATCATCCAGATGGTCATCGGCAAACTTCAGACAGGCCTGGATATGCGCTGGCTTGAGCAGGGGACCTTGCGTGTGCTGCAGGATTTTAATCCATGACGGCGTAGTGTGTAACTAATGGTTTTCTTTGAGAATGTTGTCCCAGCTCTCTTCAGGTCATTGCCCAGGTCCTGCCGTGTAGTTCTGGGCTGATCCCTCACCTTCCTCATTATCAGTGATGCCCTTCGAGGTGAGATCTTGCATGGAGCCCCAGACCGAGGGAGATTGACCGTCATCTTGAACTTCTTCCATTTTCTAATTATTGCGCCAACAGTTGTTGCCTTCCCACCAAGCTCCTTGCCTATTGTCTTGTAACCCATCCCAGCCTTGTGCAAGTCTACAATTTTATCCCTGATGTCCTTACAGAGCTCTCTGGTCTTTGCCATTGTGGAGAGGTTGCAGTCTGTTTTATTGAGTGTCGGGACAGGTGTCTTTTATACTGGTAATGAGTTCAAACTGTTGCAGTTTATACAGGTAATGAGTGTAGATCATGAGGGCTTCCTAAAGAAAAACTAACAGGTCTGTGAGAGCCGTAATTCTTACTGATTGGTAGGTGATCAAATACTTACATCATGCAATAAAATGCAAATAAATTATAAATATAAATTATACAATGTGATTTTTGTTTTAGATTCTGTCTCTCACAGTTGAAGTGTACCTATGATAACAATTACAGATCTCTACATGCTTTGTAAGTAGGAAAACCTGCAAAATCAGCAGTGTATCAAATACTTGTTCTCCCACTGTATATATATATACTTATTCCAAGTGTCTTTTGTATTCATCTGTGATTCTCCCACACTCAGTGTCTCAGGCATTATTAGTTTCTAGATATAACCTTGATGAACAAACAGTTACGATGAATACCCCTGATATAATAAGCTGCTTCCATATCTTTGCAGTGAACCTTAGCTAAACCATAGCTGTGATGTCCTTTTGCATTGTAATTTGATTTTGTTTGTAGTAATTTGGTGGCTTCCTGTGCTCATTCTCAGCAACAACTGGAAATATTAAATCATATTAGAAATATATTAAACTATATACAGTAAAATATTTCATGAATCTCTTTTGTTTGAGAAGAGATGATTGCCTTTATATTTAGCCTCACATTGAAGTGCTTTTCACCATTTTCTATGCAGGTCAAACACAAAACAGTCTGTCTTTCAGATATGTTGTATTGAACACTCATTAAAAGAAGAATACAGGACATTAGAAATAATACAGTGGGTGTGTTTCTTTTCTTGTTTTTTTATTATAACCAAATAATCTATAAAATCTGAACTGAGCAACAGACATTACAAAACAGTATTCTCTCAGACTGCCATGGAAATGACAGTGCCTAGTTAATCTTTGATGTTTTTTGTTGATTGTGGGTTGACATATTTGGTCATTCAGTACATGACCACCAAGTACTCCATAGTCTTCTTCCAATGATTTACTGATCACTGACAAACATTAAAATGGTCTTATAAGTGTCAAAGATCAATCAAAACACTTAATTGAGCAGGCCTTCTTACATGATCTGGCATCTGTACAGGCTTAGAATAAACTTCATCAGCTCAGATGAGGACACCAGGTCTGACTTTAAATATTATTTCCCTGCGTTTCTTAATATACATGCCCAACATAAGAAAGTCTTTACTAAAAACAAGTGGTGACCCTTGGATTAGCTCTGAATTGTTTAAGCTAGTCCAACACCTAGTTTATTTATGAATTGTTTAAGCTCGTCCAAAACCTGGTTTAGTTATGAATTGTTTAAGCTCGTCCAAAACCTGGTTTAGCTCAGAATTGTTTAAGCTAGTCCAACACCTGGTTTAGCTCTGAATTGTTTAAGATAGTCCAACACCTGCTCTGCCATATAGTTTTGTTTTACAAAACTCCTCAGGGAATCCAGGAATCACTGCACACAGGTAATCAGGAATGCCAAGGCAAGATTTTACCAACATGAATATTGCCGCCTGTGGTTCTGGTCCTAACATTTTATCGAACACTGTAAAATCCATGGAAAGTTCAAATGAATAATCTCAGTTACCTACAGCACTGAAATATTAAAACAGTCTCTACTGATAAAGAAAATATTTCTGAGAGCTTCAACAGTCACTTTGAGTCTGGTTATGCATTTTAATCTACCTTGCCTGCTGCTGCCAGTTCTGCAGTCCTTACACAGAGTACAGCCTCCCTCAGGAGCATCCCATGCTATTCCTTTCATCTCATACCGTTAATTGAGGCATAGAAAGAACTACTTAATCTGGGGCCTTACAAATCAGCTGGGCTCAATGATCTGGACCCCTTTTTCCTGAGTCTCCCTGCCTCTTATATTAGCCCTCTCCTGTCAATTAAACCTATCATTACAAGCAGCTATAATTCCCAAGGTCTGGAAAAAAGATGCTGTCATCTAGGCCTTAACTGATTTTAGGGGTAAAATATCATTCTTCAGATCTTTGAAAAGTAATCTATAAAAAAGTAAATGAGATGGCATAGTGATCTTGTGATTAAATAGCAAATGAAGTCTTGAGCACTTGTTTTCTCACAGAAAATGAGTGAAATGTCAGCAACCAGGATATGAAAGAGGGAATTTGCATCCCATGCCTGCTGTTGTCTGTTTGTGGAGAGATGATTGCAGGTTTAGACATCAGTGGAGTTGGATGGTGCAGAGTTTTTGTTTGACCAATACAAATTCTGCATTTTGGGATTCTCATTTGAATGCATCCAAAATCATTTCAAGGGGGAAAAAAATGTGGTGATTCCACTGTTACTTCAGAAATATTGTGAACATTTTCTGATATAACAACAGAAAAAAAGAAATAAAGCCTGTTTAATGCAAATTACACACTACACTGTATCTTATTTGGACACCATTGCTGTCCTCATGTAAACCATTGAAAGCCCGCTACTAGATTTATTGCTAGGTTTTGGAGATCTGTTTTATGGGTGGGTGGGAGAGAGAGTAAGGGGCAAGAAATGTATTGAATACAAAATCGGGGTCCTGGACTAAATGGGGAGCAATCCCATGATGTAAACAACTGACCACTCACCGAATACTGTGCTGTGCACCCTAGAATTAATCCTTTTAATTTCTTCAAATTTTAAGATCCTCAATCTTGTGAAATGAGTGAGTGGGCAGAAAATAATGGAGAAAATTCAACTGAGGAGGATAAGCTCCCTCTTGGCCCCCTGTGACGCCGGGCCTGCTGCCACCCAAACATCTTTGCCCAGCATTTTTTGTTTTGTTCTATACCTTTTGTTCAAGGCTATGAACATTTTTGAGAAAGTCTGTAAGCACAAATAACATACTATTGTTCGCCTTCAGCTTTTGATCCTCAGTCAAAGCATATTACCATTGTAATTGCTGAAACCATTCTCAGGATATTACAGTGAGAGACAGCAGCACACGCGAAGGACAACAGGGTGATGAGTCAGTATGTGCTGTGTTTTTATCAAGTAATTGTGTGCTTTTCAGAGAACCTCTACTTTTGTTATTGGAATCAAACTAGAGCTTAAGTTGACAATAATTATTCTCAACACCTGGGATTGGGAAAAAACAGATGAGGGCCTCCCAGGTGGCGCTGCAGTTAAAAGTGCTCTTGCATTGTACCACCAAACTGAACAGTTGAAGTCTGAACATATCTGTCTGAAAAGCTCAATTAGAGATGGAAATTTACCCACATTGCCTGGGGAGCAACATCAACTGGGATTTATTGGTTTCATCGTGTCTGGCAGGTTAGTGATCGTGCAGGTGTTTCTGGGCAATCTGGCACCGAGATCTCTAAATGCCCCCCCCCACCACAAAAAATAAGCCATTTTACATTTATAAACACAAAATAAATACAAAAAACAATAAAGGAGGATCAACATAGTGTGCTGTTATAAAAATATAAATAAAGACAAAATAAAAACAATATTTACTAAATGTGCAATCACATTTTCAACAACAGGTGCATAAACTGGGTAAACAAAAAAGACACTCCAAATGGTAATGTGTGCTATCAAGGCAAATGGACAGTTTGTTTTCTTCATATGAATGGGCTATGTGGTAGGGTGGCAAGACGGAAGACTTTTCTTACAAAGAAAATCACCCAAAGAACACCATACTCGCAGTGAAACATGATAGTGGCAGCATCATGCTTTGTGTAAACTTTTTATATCCACTGTAATACAATGTACACACTGCCAAAAACATAATATTAAGTAATTTATTTCTATTTGGGCTTCTTTTTATGATTTTGAAATGAAAATTTGGATTATGTTCAACAGTATGTGTTGGCATTTCAAATATAATCCATCAAAATCTTTTCTAAACCCCATCTCTGGTTGATAAAACCTGACATTTCCATCAACAGGTATATTTTCTCAAGAACTTGATAAGTATGTAGTAGTTATCAGATACAATACATTTTAATATGGTACTGTATCCTCAGCACTCTAACCCTGAGCAAGAAAATAGTGTCTTAAAAAGCAATAGGATAAAACCAAATTGGTGTTTTTATTACCTCATGTTGTAAAACAGTTGGAACTCCAGAAAAGCATGTATTAAGTTGCAGATATACACACTTTTATTTGCACACATCTGATGGTATTCACACATTTTGAAGGGAAGAACACAAAACATTTTCACAGCAACATATGGAAAGTACCATTTTATTTTCCTGACCTGCCACCACACAATTCTGTACACATATGGAAGCAGAGCCAGATCATGCAGGAAATCTGAGTGGTAATTGACCAGCGATGCATCAGTTGATTTCAGATCACTCCTATCACAGCGTCAGATTTTATACCTGTCTGTTTCATTTTCAGGTTACTCACTCATTCTGATACGCTGATGGTCATGCTAGCATGCGTGTTCAAACCCACCCACCACCCATGCCTCCACCTATGCTGAAAATAATATTATGGTGATGATACTGTTGATAGTATTGTGTACACAATAACATGATGGCCTTGAGGAGCGGCCATTGGATGTAAATTGCTGTGCATAATTCTCCAATAACTGGTTGACCAAATATATGGCGTTTTTACTTTGAACTGCATTTTCTGGGGATTTCCATTTGAAGACCCTTTCCAGTCAATAATGTCATTCATAAAATATACATACTAATATAAACTTTTTCTAAGTAGGTTTATATGCCTTTAGCAATTAAATATATGATAATTATGTTGTTGTAATATAAAGGGTATACAAATGTAGCAAAATGTATATATATGCCCTACAGAGGATTTTTTAATTATATTTAGAAATGCTACAATGTAACACCCTATCAGTCTTCCTACTTATGACTATTCATGGACCTAGACATGATTCTTTATCCTGAAGTTCAAGATAGGGCTGGGTCCAACAGCAGGCCTGTCTTTGGTATAGGGGACTTGGATAATTGCTGAGATCTTGCAATAACACAGGATCATCACATATTCTTACTGATTATTCTTACTGTTTATCAGAATGTTTTTTAAAGCAATCAACAAATTCTCTCCCACCGAGACGGAGGCCTAGAATATTGTGCATTGATGCTTTCCGATTATGGTAAAGTTTTCAGAGCTATCCCTTGGCTGTATAAAGCAAATAGTGACACGGATTCATTTCTTTGGAGATCCATAAAGGTATAATTTATGCAGTTATTCAAAGGTTCCTTTTTTACCAACGATGTAAACAAAGACTACTGTAAAAAGCATGCTCTCTCTAGTGTACGGAACAGGTCCTTACATGTGGGTTGTTGACATTTCAGTATTTCATTTTGGAAAAGGGGATTGGAACCTATGACATTCATCCGAATTCACATTACAGAAATACCAGCTTCTCTCTCTTCATGTGGCTAATGCATGCCACACACACACACACACACACACACACACACACACACACACACACACACACACACACACACACACACACACACACACACACACACACACACACACACACACACACACACACACACACACAACAGATAAGGAAACATCAGGTAAGGATTTATTGATCAAACCAATCATCCCGCAGATACATTATGGAAGAGTTGGACTCCAAAGAGATTGCTTTCTTTTTATCTTTGCAAGATAGCCATAATCAGTAACAGTGGGTAATCTTCAAGTCTGAAGATTGAACTGATATCAGTACACATCCATATCATTACCAAACATTCAATAACAACAACAAAAACATGTACTCTATGTAGCACTGCAAAGTCAAACTATATGAATCCACTTCTCTCTTAAAGCAGATCATAAACCAATCGTTGTCAATGAACTTTGATATATCTTCCGTATCAACTCCCAAAAGCAATCAGAAAAGTCTTCAAACTCAACGCCGTTCTATTGAAAGTGTATCTCCATTTAACACCTAGCTACTGTCAGATTGGAATACAACATTAGTCAAACTGTCTTTGCGTGTTACTATGCACTATTCCAATTGTCAACCATGACTTTGCTAAAAGATTAAAAGACATTTGCCAAGAGACAATATGTTGTATAATATAGACTGAGGTCATGGAAATAAACAAATTTACAAGATAAAAGGTACACGAGGATGTTGAGACAGACAATAGTGTGTTTGAATTCAATAACCATGATTGCTGGGATGTGTTAATATTGAGGATCAACCATGCTGATCATTTTCCCGTAGTTCTGAAAGGCTGAAGAGCTTTCCCCATGAAACAGTGTTGAGAGATCAAGTGTCTGTGTCCCTCTCTTTGATCATTTTCCAAGTTAGTAAGCATGCTACAGTATGAAGTATATCAGGGGCCAAAGACAAGGATAAAAGACTACAGAGATATTGTTTGAGGAAGAAATTATGCAATAATTCATGTAAATCGGTTAAACATATTCAGACATTTCTTGAGTGCTTGTTGAGTGAGTCCTTTAACATTTGAATATCCACTCATCAGGTGCAAACAGAGCGGCAATCTACGCTTAATTATCCCCAAAAGTATCTGCAAACAATTTAAGCAGACTTCATGGTTTGAGACACTCATCTTCTCACATACTATTCTTGCATACTATTCCGTAAACAATTCAAACAGACTTAATAGCAATAACAATTTGTGGCAAATTAAGGTGGATTTACTAGGTTTATTTTTCTATGACCACTGAGCCAATAAAATAAAAAAATACACTAAATATACACAGTTCAGCATCCAAAGCTTTCGACTTGTTCTCAATGTATATTTATAGTCTGTGTTCATATGGAATCATGTTGTAATTTGTGTGTGTGTGTGTATATATATATATATACACACGTATATATATATATACACACGTATATATACATACACACGTATATATACATATACACGTATATATACATATACATATACACATACACATACACATACACATACAAGGTGCCACTCATTAACTGGCTAAAAAATGTTACAAGGTGCCACTCATTAACTGGCTAATACCATTCCTATGGTTTAGCATGGTGGTGGAAGCATCATACTATGGGGATGCTTTTCCACAGCAGGGACTATGAGACTGGTCAGGATTGAGGGAGCAAAATACAGAGACATCCTTGAAGAAAAGTTGCCAAGCCAAAGCTCGGACCTTAATCTAATTCTGGTAGAGTTTTTTTCAAAGACATATGGCTGTAGTTGCTGACAAAGGTGCGGTACCTAGAAGAAAACTTTTTTCAAGTCAAATAAATTAGTTTGTTTGGTGAATGTAGTTTGGTAGATTACTGTAGATTTAGAACCTCAGCTCTTGAAGATAAAGATAATCATCAAATTCCAGGCCTGCAAGTAGTCAGTGCACAATCATTCTTATTGCAAATGCAGGAGAATACATATCAAAGGGAAAACAATGCATTTATTTAATAAATAGACTAATAGCCATAATAATAAAAAAATGCTAATAATGAAGTAATAATAGAGCAAATATGGGTGTATGTATAGTTGCTATGCATCATCAGTTTAAGAGTTGATAGTAAACAAAGTATTATAATCACAACAGTAAGCTAGGTGCTCATATTTGTTGTTTCACACATTCATTGCCTTACAAATGTATTAGTATTAAGACCCCTACACTTTCTGCAGATTTGTTATGTTCCAGACTTTAAATGAAGATCGTGATAGCCAAGTCTTTCTCAAATTGACTTGACCAATCCATGTCTGATTGATTATGCCACAACTAGCTGTTTTCTTGCATGAATCTATAGGCTATTGAGTAAATTACTAGCATCTGGCTTAGTGATCTTTGGGGTAAATCCGAAAAAATCTTT
Source organism: Esox niger (assembly GCA_016801105.1). Taxonomy (NCBI): domain Eukaryota; kingdom Metazoa; phylum Chordata; class Actinopteri; order Esociformes; family Esocidae; genus Esox; species Esox niger. Next base: position 8,130 of record JACXGJ010012193.1, on the reverse strand, counting down.
TTCAGAAGAAGAATTTCACTCTCCTCCTGCAGTGCCAGCACCCAGCACAGACATTGATTAGGCATCAAAAGGTTCTCATCACAAAGAGCGTGTCTGGCCAGGGTTGACGATCGTGATCGTCTAGGGAACCGCCAACACCAGGATCTATCCGGAGCATAGCGTCTAAGGATCCGCCAACACCAGGATCTATCCGTAGCATAGCGTCTACCCATGAGCAATCCATATCTGATTGATTATGCTAGCTTTTTACTTGCATGAATCTATAGGTTACTGAGTAAATTACTAGTACGTGGCTTACTGTAAGTTCAGTAACTCTTATGCTTTTTATTCAAAAAGATTATTGATGTTGCAAGCTATTAATGGTAACCTTTGCAATCTTTGCACTCACTCTGTCAAACTAAACAACATCAAGCATCACACACACACACACACACACACACACACACACACACACACACACACACACACACACACACACACACACACACACACACACACACACACACACACACACACACACACACACACAGGCCAATTGATTTTTGGGGTAAATCCAAAATGATTTTCAGAAGAATTTCACTCTCTTCCTGAAGTGCCAGTACATAGCACAGACATTGATTAGGCATCAAAAGATTGAAATATAAATGTGACCCTTATCAAAGGATGCATTTTATTTAGCCTAGCATGGGCCTAGTCTAGAAGCCAATATAGGCTGTGGATTATTTGAATGACGGCACATTATTAGCACAGTTGATATCTTGCACTCAACAGAGAACCAGGGATGAGAGCAGCATCATGCAGGCGTTGAGATCGAATATATTTATATAATGAATATTCACACAAATAACACTTGGCAAGGATAATAACTGAGTACATTTCTGATGCTGTCTTAGTACTATTTTTTTGTAATGATTGACAAAACTTCAGTACACCAGGTGGCAGTATCTAGCAAGGTTAAGGTTAATAAGGGACTTTTTACATTGAGTTTGGTTCACCGTTTGAATTGACTGAAATAGTCCAATTGACCCCAACTCTGGTTGAGTACTTGGAAAGGTGTAACAAAGTAATGTATATAGATAACAATGATTTTGTAGAATGCCACTTTTCAACTATTTAGTAATGTAACTGAACAGGTTGACCTATGGACTTTCAAGCATAGATTACTTGGCTTAACTGTAAATACTGTTAACTAAAATCTTCCCTGAATGTATGTCACATACATACATACATACATATATGTGACAAAGTATGTAGGTGGGGATATTTGGGAGATTTTAACATTTGGTTACAAACCAAGATCAGAACAATTCAGGTCAAGCCTAACAAACAAGATGGATAAAGTGATATAATTTATTGTGAAGTTTCTTATCTTCAAGAGACACACCCATCATTATGTAAGCATTCCACAGCTGCCATTCCACAGCGCCCTTTGAACAACACCGCAGTTTCAGGAGATAAAGTTCACCACCGGCTCATAATAACATAATAACAGGACTTTTATATTTCCTTAATAACATCGGGGGAGGGTTCGGTGTTGTTTGAGACTAATACATGTAATTACACATGATACCCACTTTGAAATAGGTTGAGATTATATTTGTATATATTTTTACCCTTTAAATCAGGTAAGGCACAGGGACCTGTTTCAGGGCCACACCTCTTAGGTTGGGAACCCCTGCTGTAACTAATCACAGTAAGTCCTTAAAACCATTGACTGATTTGTTGGGATTGAATGGATTTAGAACGTACCTCTGCTGTAATCCTTGAGTGGTCAGGAATGGAGCGAGCTTCAGTCACATGATCCCTCTCCTGTGCCTGCTGGATTCCTATCGTTCTTTGATCACATACTTACTCAAAGCCAGTGGAAACTATTTATGGACAGGGTGAAAGCTTTCCTCAGCTCTGCCTAGTTTTGGTTGGCATTGGATATAAGGGCCGGCCGAAACTTCAGAGGACGTGGAAACCCATTCACACATGGAGATCCTTATCTGCCGCCATTATCAGCTGGGCGACAGTAAAAATGGGATGTGAACTGGGCCAGCCAGTCGGGAAGGCAGAGTAAAGACAGCAGCCACACAACAGGAAGTCCACACAGCCAGGTGGAGGTACTAGGCTGTCAGAATCAGGGTTAAGGCGGACAGGACTCTACTCCGGCACATTGTGATAAAAAGAAGCATCCAAACCTTTCCAAAATGCATGTTTTAATGTGCTTCATTTTGCAGAGCTAAGTAGCATAGTGCTGACTCAAAGTCTATACTCCCTCTAAGTATAGGGGTGTATACATGATGATACTCGGGGAAACCATTACATCTTCCTTAACAGTGGACCACTTTGTCTGCCCACATTAGTACACAAGCACAGCTGTTCTGGTAGCAAGGAGGCTGCACGTCTCGAAATAAGTTCTTATATGTAACCTTCTCATCCAGTTTTGAGAACCCTCCAGCTTAATTCAGTAACAGACACCTTTGCCCATAGCAGGAGTCTCTTTGCTTTGCCTACGTGTAAAAATATATACATGAATTACATAAATTTCAAAGTTGCTGGAAAAAGTATGAGCTTGTGAAAAGTGATAACATTAACATAATAACAATGAGATTGGAATTGTTCTGTTTCAGAAAAGTTAAATTGACCTCCATGTAAAGATAAATTTAGGGTCCATCCTTTAGAATTATTAGTCATACTGCCTGATAAATATTAGGGGCTACATGGCAGGACATCATTATAACACACCACATCTTCAAGAAAGCATAACTGGAGTTTTAGCTTAAATACGCATCATTCATTTAATCCATGCCCAAATAACAGTAGGTTACAGGACCGTTAAAAAGTGAATACCCTTTCAGATGTTTGTTGTCCCTGAAACCTCATAAAAATGTTTAACTTCCAGTTCTGGCTCATTATGGTTGGATTAACCTTTCATTTACACAAATTAGTCTTTTAAAAAGGAACAGAAACAATCACATCATGTCATTTACATAAAGGCCAACGGAGATACTGTTTTGTTGATCCATCTCCATGGTTACCCTGAAGATTGGACAGTTCCAAGGTGGTGGGCCAGTATCTCATGTGGGTTACTACTTCTCTGTACTGAACAGGGTCCATGATGAAGACTATTCAACGTTGCCATGTTAGTCATTTAGCAGACGCTCTTATCCAGAGTTACTTACAACTAGTTAGATAGTGAGCAGCAGCTGGAAAGAACGGGCTTGTTTATCTTCTGGTGACGCTATAGAACACTCTCTCTTTCCAACAGTCACTCCCGCCCAAGGCCATCATCCCAACCGGCCAGAGAATACAATGAATAGACCCTGTGGCTGGATGAAGAAAGCAACAGCTGTTAATATAGAAGTTGTGTCATTTGTTACCACACAATCACAAGGTAGCTTTTGATTATCGATATCCACTGAATAAGCAAATGTGTCTGCCAAGTGTTTACAGATTTCTATGAAATACTGATATTAATCATAAAAATATGAATGCAAGTACACCTCTGATTGGCCAGCTCATTATTGGAACGTATACCATGGCATTTTTATGAAACACCCTATTTGACATACAGGTCTAAGATGGGTTGTTCTATCTTAATTTCATGCGTTCAGCAAGTAAAGGAGTCAACATCATTATTTGGGTATGAATGCACATATTTTAAATGACATTTTCACTGAAAATACTATATAAAAGATATATAGACCATGTATAAAATTTACCTCACATCCCTGGTAAGATAAAGCCAGTGAACAGATCATATCATAGGGCTTGGTGTCTTCATATTTATACCCCACATCATAGTGCCTGGAGTCTTCATATTTATACCCCACATTATAGTGCCTGGTGTCTTCATATTTATATCCCACATCATAGTGCCTGGTGTCTTCATATTTATACCCCACATCATAGTGCTTGGTGTCTCGTTCTGCTTGTAAAGTTCTGTTTGTCATATTCTTTTTCTGAGGCAGACACAGAGAGGGACCAGATGCACCTTTTCTTTGAACCAACTGTTACAGCCAAATTCTGAGAGTAAGTCAGCCTGCCTAGACCACACAGAAAATGGGCTATATAGGGTGTGGAAACATTGTCTGATGATCTCACACTCTCTGTCTTTCTGCTATGCATCAATGTGTTCAAGGAAGGGGAGCGCAGGACATAAGTCTAAGCTCCCATTGAGGTCCTCCCTCAGTTTTGAGCTATCTTGTAATGCTTGGCTTGATACAGCTTTGTATATAACCACACAACAGCAAGAAGAAAAGTACAAGTGATTTTTTTCCCCAAAGGGATACTATTGAAGTTTGAGGGATATCATTTCAAAGTTTCTAAATGTCACAAAATTACTGTGTTCAAGATAATCAAAACTCTCAACACCAAAATGCATTTTGCGCTAATAAATAACAAAAATATGTTCCATACATATTAGAGTCCCTGGAACAAAGAGGTGGTTTGGGTAGAAGCGAATAAACAAAAATACATTTCATGTTCTTCAAATCCCTTGTTTAACATACGTTTTGTCTATTGCCTTTTACAATCCCACTCCTAATCAATACAAGATAATGTTACTAAATTTCTTATTTTTACATACCTCATCATACTGCATTGGTCTCTGAAGTTTCTGCTGAATCCGAGGAATGCTTTCCATTTCTGGTCATTATATTCATATTCAGCTTTTCTGTACCATTCCCAGTTTCTTCTTTTCGTCTCCTCTTCTGTCTACAAAGTTTATGCCGACTGAGAGATAATGCAAAACATTAAAAAGTAACACTTTTAAAGATGTATTATTTAATGTTTCAAGACTCTGACAATAGCTTGGCAAAATAATTCACCTAAAATCAGGTTAGTTACTGCTTAGTAAAAACAGATTTGTTTTACTAAGCAGTAACTAACCTGTAGTTAAAGGGACAATCAGTGGTTATAGGGGCAATACTTCAAGTATAAAAAATATCATATTTCATGTGTAAAAATAAGCAAAAATTACCAGTAGACATCTGCAGATAATGTTTTAAGTTAATGTTTCAAAAGATATTTTCTTAATGACATATTCCCAATTTAAACTTTCTCACCGGACAGTATTTCACTTTGCAATGATTTTTAATCTTGCAGTGCTATCAGCATTCCAGTAAAAAAAAATGTAGGCAAACAGCATTCCAGATGCTTTTTTAGGCAAACCTTATTAACACATACATTCTGATGAACATAGCCTAATGTGCAATTTGTCAATTCCTTCACTTATTCATCCCAAGTCAAGCGCTGGTGATCAGCACATCAACCCCTCAAAGTTGGCATCAGTGGGAGTGGCCATTATCATTCTATGGGAGTGATCTCACAAGTAAAATACAGTAACATCTTGTTTGGTTGATGCTAGTCATTTCACAAAATGCAAATAACCAGTAATAAGTCTAGAACACTAAACAATGTCACTAGTAAGCTTGTTGGCTAGCTGCTATAGTTATTTTATTACAATTAACACGTCTCAACAAAGCAGTGCTTGGCTCTTTAAAGACACTGTAGTATCAAGACAGCTCAACAGCGTTGTTTGCTCAGCTGTCCCCACAACAGCCTTAAACTATAGCGATTAGTGCTTTACTAACCTAGACATGTTGGGGAAGGTGTTGTGGGAGATGATTGGTTGGTAGACTAGCTGATTAGGCCAATGTCTATTAAGGCAGTAGAGCCAGTTAATGTCTCACTACTTTCTTATTGGCTAATGAAAACCAGTTATAACACATTGCTCCACCAGACCATCCACATTTGGGTGGAAATATCTAGGAATTACTCTCCACTACTAGCATGCACGCATACACACACACACACACACACACACACACACACACCACACAAAGTTGCAACTTGGCTGCTTTCAAAGCATGTGAATTTTTCTCACTTTGCACAGACGCAGATGAAGATGATGAGTAGTATCATGAAGACCAATGCTGCCATCACACAGGCTACGATGATCTGCCTCTGGTCTTGTATACGCCAGCCCAGATCAAAATACGCACACCTGGACCCAATATACCCTTTGTTACATCTGAAACAAAGCAAAAGCAAAATACACTAGCTGTGTTAAAAATAGGTGTGCCCATATAAAATTGAAGACAAACATATACACAACCTTGCATTATTTCAAAATATTTCATAAAACATTAGGGTGAAAATGATTATTTACATATCATTATTTGCATTGAAAAATTCCAGAATGAATTTGTCTGACTGTAAATGTAAGTGTTTTATTGCAATAAATTATTAAGAAACATGAATGGCGTGGACACATTTATTGGCACCCAAGACCTTATATTTAAGGTTCGATAACTACAGTTAAATGGTTCATGTAAGCAACTTCCAGCACCTCTCTAATGGCACGGCATCTTCAGCTGAAAGCTGTTTCAGTTCTGGTGTACTTGACACCTTCGGTCTACTACTGCTTTCAGTCCAGACATACGTTTTCAATGGGATCACGACTCATTGTTGGCCACGCTTCATTAAAAACCAACAGCGAAATGCTTACTTAACATTTCCAAAATGTGACCATTTAAGTGGACAGAGTTGTGTATTCTTAATTGAGTGTTGTACCTGTATTAGGACCTCTAATTAGGTTATTGAATATGTACATCAATAATAATAATATATTTGATTTATGGAGAATCTTTAAGCCCAGTGTCTATTCCCAAATTGACTCCTTCCTACTACTTCCTTTCAATGGTGAAGTACTGTAACGTTGTGATTTTGGACCGTCTGGGATTAGGTGCCATAGAAGGTTGCTGATCTATGATCCCATAGTTCCACCAATTCATATTGTTCTCTTGATTAACGCATCAATGACAAAAGAATATTAGCAAAAACACTGGGCAAACTCAGCGTGTTGGTGGGCAAACTAGGTATTTTTTATTCAACCGGCTTCATTCTGAACAGGAACTATTATTCAATCTTAGGCATCTCTTAAATTAAATGTATTCACACTGTATAACATTTGTGCACAATAACCCTTTCCGAAGAACACTCACCAACCAATTACCATTAGTCTCATATAACCTCCATTGATGGATGAGACAGGGTTGCAACTTTAAACATGATTATTATATCCCAAAAATGTTGATAAAATGCCTCTATACATGCATAACTTCTATATAACTAACCCTAAATCCAGAATATAGGTAACTTCTCTGGCTACAGAATAAATTTGAATAAGAGTGAACTAATCCCTGTAGGGATATAGGACCTCTTTATTACAACATATTCCATGCAAGATATTTCCTCAGAGAAATTCACCTGTGGGAAATGAAGTGACAAAGAAATACACTTGCTACTTAAAGTAACATGATGTTACACAACAATGAAATGATCACCCAATTCATATGTCCAAGTCTCGAAAAACATCCTGTTCTTTAAAAATGATTTCACCTTGTATAAAAGTGACCTCAAGCTGTCTCAGATCACCACCAATCCCAATCCAACTGAGCATCCTGACAAATCTTGTTAAAGTGAATAGGCCCTAATCAATATCAGTAGGCTACAGTTAGAGGTATTGCTTTGGAGGGGGTGGGCAGAAAAACAAACACTGGCAAGAAATACTCATCTGGCTGGCTTCACAATGCAAGGTGATTATTTTTGTGCTTTTCATTAGACCACAGAGTTTTTTTTTTCATTTTTAGTAGGACATGGAAGAGACTACCAGAATGTAGAGTAACGTGATTAACCACAATTCTGTTCCTTGAAAGAAAGTGATTTTTCAGTTTTCTGTTCGGTTCACTACACCTCTTACAAATGAGCTGGACAGGTTGCTTGAGATTCTGTGATGCTAAGGAGGCACATCTTCTATGAAAGTTCACAGTGAACAAGGTTAGTAGAATTAGTATGAGTAAAGAAGTGATGTCAGTAGAATTTGGCAGACACAAACATTTTATTTGGAAGTAGTACTATACTTCCTTAAAGATGCGGGGAAATTTCTAAAATGTGCGCCTTGTTTTGTTGAATTTCTAGTCCGTTGACATCAGCTCTAAGCCAATAAAAAATGTTTTTTTTAAATCACAGGAGAAATCGCTACTAAAGTTGTCATTCCCACAAACGGGGGCAAAACAACACCCATCCCCCCAACCACACTCAACCTCCACCACACTCCCGCTCCCCGCCTCCAGCACACTC
>JACXGJ010012192.1:0-18371 GCA_016801105.1 Esox niger | reverse complement strand
CACTGTACAGCACAATCAACATTATACTCCACACACATCATTACCCAACAAATGACAGCCAGGAATACATAGAGTACAACACAAACCGCACCCAACAAATGACAGCCAGGAATACATAGAGTACAACACAAACCGCACACAACAAATGACAGCCAGGAATACATAGAGTACAACACAAACCGCACACAACAAATGACAGACAGGACAGGTGAAGGCAAGACTAATACTGTAGTTTCCTCAGCAAAACACCTTTTTTAGGGATGCTATGACTGTAAGTACCAGAATTTGGCCAAAGCAAGCCCTTCTGCACCTCAGGGTACCTCAGAGGGAAGTAGAGTGACATGGTGATTTACTGGGTGTTTGATGTCCTGTGTAAGCAGTATGATAGGAAGCAGAAGAACTTGATAGTGTGCTTAGGACATGTCCTGATCAACTCTCCCAAGCCTGCTGGGAGTTGTTACAACAAGGAATGGGCAAAATTGGGCATCACAGAGTTGCCAAACAAAAAAGCTGATTAGTAACATAAAATCATTTTATATTTTTATGAAAGTCCTTTTATATAAATATTCTGACAAGCGAGAACACAGAATTGTCACTAGTTCATTTACAGATCACTTGCTCATTTACAGCAACAAGCTGGCAGCAATTAGGGTTACCTGCCTTATTCAGCAATACTTATTACACTGGATTGGAATTCAATAAAGCATTCTTACTGTTACTAGTCAAGCTACTAGCTATTAACTTCCCCAAATATGGCATTTCCATACCTCCATAGAATATTAGGGAATTATGTATATGAAGGCATTTTTGAATATTCTAAAACAATTGTATGATTAAGTGTCTCTGCATACTCTTCAACTGATGCAAAATGCTGCGGCCCGCATACTAACTAGAACTTGGAATAGAGAACATATTTACCCCGCCTTGGCCTCTGCATTGGCTCCCTGTTAAATCCAAAATAGTTTCAAATTCTTCTGCTATCTTACAAAACCCTACATGGTCTAGCCCCATCAAACCTTGAAGAGCTCATAGCACCGTACTACCCCTCCCAGAGCGCAGGATCTCCACATTTAAGAGTAAGATTAAGACCTTTCTTTTTGATAAGAATTTTAGTTAGGGGTTGGGTTTTTAGGGTTTTAAAATAAGTTTCAGGGCTTCCAGTGTTTTGTTGTTTTATTATAACTTCTGTCATTGATGTTTTACTGTTTTATTTTCATGTATTTGGTTTTATGTACATTATTTTGTGTTTTTTATATCTAATTTTGTGTTCATTATGTGTTTTTGTATTTTATCTTGTGTATCGTCACGTCCTGGCTATGGCCCTAGCCATCTCTGCACTGGGCTGGGGCCATAGTCAGGAGGGGACAAAAGAAGGTGCCTCTAGGCACCTCTATTTTAGTTTGGTCTCCCCAATTGGAGGCAGGTTTAGATCATTGCCTCCAATTAAGGAACCCATTTATGTTGAATGTTTGCCCACACTCTGTGTGGATCATTTTGTTTTTTGGTAGCTGTTTAGACAATGCCCAAAGTCACTGGTAGCTGCTATCGGTTTGTTTCTTGGTTTTCATTAAAACATGGATTTCTACAACAACTCTGTCTCTGCACCTGTGTCCTATCCCCAGCACTGTGACATGTATCTTATGTGTTATGTACCTTATTTTGATTACTCCTTACAAAGTGTTCTGGGACCATCAAGTATGGTGATATTGCACTATAAATAAACTTAAGTCGACAAGTGTTTGAAAATTAAATACTATACCATGCAAATTATAAAAATGTAATGTTTGTCTTTTTATAACCAAAGTTAGGAACAACAACTCCTGAAAAATCCACTATAATAATGGTATTTTGGAAGAAATTCTCTTCAGTTTAACATTTGTTTAAGATAAAGGTTGGAGTTCGAGTAAGGGTTCGGTTTAGGGGATAGAGTCCCCAAAAGGATGTAAATAAATAATGTGTGCACATGCGCACCTACCTGTATAAGCACATATCAGCATGGGTGGGAGGATATTGTGTCAGAGATAATCATATGCTTTACTGTGTGGATGAAACCTTTGTTGGTATTAGGATGCTTTGTTCAAATTCTCATTATAGGTATTTCTTGCCCATTAGAACCATCAAACCTCATGAGAGATATATATAAACCACGAGCAGTTGCCCTGAACAGAACCTGATTAATAAATGACAGGTTTCGAGTGATACAACATTTTCTTTCAAGAAAAAAATTATTGACTACACCCAATGATGTTCTCTCTAACTGCAGCCACTAGATGGTGTTGTAGCTCTATGTGCCCATGTGTATGACATTCCTAGAAAATTTGCTTTAACACAGTCAAATGATGTACCATATTTTCTTATATTGATATTATGTTATTTCATCTCATAAGTAACTAAAGCTCCATGCCCAAACATTTGACAGACTATGTGCAAAACCTTTCCAGCACCTCTTAGATAAGTATGCTAGTCTACCATGAGTAGCACACCATTCTTTCTAACTGGTCTCTCCCATTAACTATATGGGTCTGAGAGGTCCAAGGAAAATCTGCATCTTTAGTCGTTATTAGAATGGTTTCATAGGTACTGATATCCAAGATGGTTGAATGCTCAACAATTTCCAACTGAAACAACCACATTCATAAATAGAAAAATAAATTTACTGAAGTAAATGTGGTGTGTTTGCTAGTCTTGAATTATCTATTATATAAAACTGTAGAGGCAGTATTCATGGTTGTAATAGTAGTAACGGTAGTAATAGGATTTTTGTTGGCTATTATACGTTAGTTATAGTAACATATTTTGGGTTTGTTTGTTTGGAGTCATTATAATGGTCTAATGAAGCAGGTAGTATTAGTTGTATATTCTAAAGTATTTTAGTTTGTCCATTCTGCCAGTTTCTGCCAGTGAGTTCTGTTTTAGAATGGCAAAACCAGCATTCCTTTGACTGCATTTCACAAACTGTAGTTTATGAAATGGAAACAGTAGCAGTCTGTGATGGAATTTTGGAGGTTAAGGCCAGAATCTTGTCATAATACTACTTTCTTAAGTTGTCACTTTTGTGTTCCTGTATTCTTTTGTCTTTTATATTAATTTATATACAGGTATTTCTTGTATGCTGTGAAACGTATACAAGCCACAATGAAGGAATAAGGGGTGGGTCTTAAGTAGCAGAGGTGTGTGTTTTGTTATTGGTTAAGGTAATGAGTAGGGGGTTGCAAAGGATGGGGACTATAAAACGTGATAGCAGGACTGAGGTACTTAGATCTTTGCTTGATTTCCATCCACGAGTGTGTGGTTGTATTTTGATGATAATCCCATGCATGTAAAAGTTAAAAAACACGATAGAACTTGCGGCTCGAAACTGATAAATTTTTTCTTTTACAAGTGTTACAGCCATCTAACTTGAGTCATTATGCACATATCAATGTCGGTCTCACAGCCTATAGATAAATCAGATCAATAGCCACGGTGAATTAAATAGTTGACTTAAAAGTCCAGTGGAGCTTTTATGCTAATATGAAGCAGTTATTGATCACAATAGACAAGTAGCAACAATAATCTTTAAAACAAATTTTAAGTTGAGTGCATCTATAATGACAGTTGTTTTGTGTGCTGAGTCTGGTGCAGAAGTATTGACAAACATGAGCTCCTGTCTCCCTGGTGATGGGGGTTTAGCAGACTCTGTGCTGCGTTTACATATAATTATTTTGCTTTCGATGATGTAACCTACAGTGCTAAATAAGCCTATTGTTTACATTTTAGACATTATGCTCTTATCCAAAGTACTTTCTGGTATTGGGGTTTAATGCAAGCCTACATTCCTTTCAAATCATTAATTACATTTAGGCTGGACCACTTACATGCTTTGTAAGACCATGGGCTGTAATAGGCGTGAAAACTACACAGTAAATGTACTCTGCTGGGTTTAGCTGAGTCCAAGACTTAATGGAAATCTCTAAGATCTAAATGACCAGATGAAGGGAGTTGATACAGTCACTTACCAGGGATCAATGAAAGAAAGGGAAGAGTGAAAAATTATTAAAATATTGGTATAGCGTGATTATGAATTCAGTTATGAACTTCCTTCATCTGGTCATTTAACTCTTGATTTGGAATTTCTCAAAACTAGTCAGTCGAGCACTTTTACTCTGTGACTATACATTTAATTGTTTTTGGCTTTAGAAACCACCTTAATATAATTCACACCCATGCCACCAACTGTTTGCCTTCCTACCATCAGGCAAGCGTTGCAGGTCTCTTCGGTCCCGCAACAGCAGGCTCAGGAATAGTTTCTTTCCATCTACTGTAACCCAGAGAACTCTGTGAATGATCACTTACCATACCCCCTTGCTTCTCAGGTCCTTGTTGCACTACTCCCTTGTACTACTTTGACACTGGCTTGCAAAGTCTGATAATGGCAATTTTCAGTTGTTAAAGGTACATGTCCATCTCGGGAACCTCACTACTGCTGTCTCCCATCTCGGGTGCAAATGCTACCTCAATACATCACTCCTTCATTTGCCTCGTTTGCACATCTTGAATGCCTTTTTGAAAAGGATATTTGTAACCAAAAAAAACATTATGCTAGTTGTAACAAACACTATACCTAATACTTGCCCTCCTCTATTTGCCTTATTGCACATTTAGTATTGCCATTTAGTATTGCCATCTACACATTTCACTGGTAACATACATATGATGCAGTGGATATAAAAAGTCGACACCCCTAGAATGCCAGGTTTTTGTCATGTAAAAGAATGAGACAAAGATAAATCATGACAGAACGTTTTCCGCTTTTAATGTGACCTATAATGTGAACAATTCAATTGAAAATCAATCTGAAATCTTTGTTTGGGAAAAATGAAAAATACAAAAATCACATTTAAATAGAAGTCCTTACACACCTGCCATCATTTAAAGTGATTCTGTTTAATCACAAATAAAGTCAGCTGTACTAGTAGGATTTTCCTGACATTTTCTTGGTTGCATCGCAGAGCAAAAGCTATGGTCCGCAGAGAGGTTCCAAAGCATCAGTGGGATCTCATTGTTGAAAGATATCAGTCAGGAGAACAGTACAAAAGAATTTCCAAAGCATTAGATATACCATGGAAGACAATGAAGACAGTCAACATAGTGGAGAAAATATGGCACAACAGAAACATTACCAAGAACTGGGCGTCCCTCAAAAGTGTATGAAAAGACTAGAAGAAAACTGGTCAGGGAGGCTTCCAAGAGGCCTACAGCAACTTTAAAGGAGCTGCCGGAATTTCTGGCAAGTACTGGCTGTGTACTTGCCAGAACAAATGTAAAAACAAATATTGCCAAATCAAGATTTGCAATACCCTAAAAGACTGTGTGCTGTAAAATACCCTAAAAGACTGTGTGCTGTCCTTCAACAAAGTATAAGTTTAAGGGTGTGCGCACTGATCACAAAAACCTGGCATTTTAACAGGCGTGTGTAGACGTTTTATATCCACTGTATACTTATTATTTGTAAATACTTGTACATTTTCTGTCCTCCACTATTTGCACTTAGTTAGACCCTCACATTTTGAAATATAATGGCTTATAGAAGAACCTGGCTTGACCAAAAAGATCACTACAAAAGAAACTTTTAGTGGTGTGTGTCTTTCATTAATAAAACACACTCAGGCATTCCACTACCTCTCTGTGCAGCATCTTTGCTGTGCCCCTAATAATAGGCAGTACTGGGTTTATATTTCAAATGAACCTGTAAAAACTGTGTGTATTTCATTCAGTTAAAAAAAAGGTGTAACATCACTAAGTTGTTTTTGCTCCCTAAAGTTAAAATGACTCAATGACTGTTTTGTTTAAAAATGCTATTCATGTTTCCACATAAGACAAACAAACAATTATATTTTTCATATCCAGTCACCCCAAAAATCTTGTTAATTCATCACTTACAATAACAGTTGGATTTAGAATGCAAAAGTAATTTCCCAAATGTGCAGCTTGCTAATATGGATGTACACTAGAATATCTTGTCAATCACAGACAGATAGTTCCTTTGAATTGGACATGAATGCAGACTGCACTGTACAGCCTGATATCTTATATTTTGTTTACGGATTTCACCAAGTAGAGAAATTTGTCTTGGGTGGAGTCGGTGCCCAATCAGGGTAGGTGTCTAGATCAAACAATGGAATTCCCCATGTTGTCACAGCCAATATCACTGCAAGGACACAGATTACATTCACACCAATCCCAGCCTTCACCTGAAAATACAACAATCAAGCAGCATTAGACAAGGATAAAGTCATGGTTTTGTTTCCTGATACTAATGAAAAATTGGCTAATGAGTTTTTTTACAATGCAAATATGTAATGTGTTTTTCTACAAACTATGCAAATAGAATATTTTGACAAAGTTGGAGGTTTTACCCAGTCAAGCATGTACAGATGCATCTCAATATATATATATATATATATATATATATTTTTTTTTTTTCATAATTCAAATCAAAAGGTGACACCTTCATATAATAGATTCCTTACACATAAAAAGAAACATTTCAAGCCTGTTTTGTTACATCAAGGGTTACTCTCATGGAAATAAAAAATAATTTATAAAAATATTAGAATAAATATGTATTTACTTTTCCTAAATATATTAATTTATGCCCTCAATACTTGGTTGGGACTTCTTTTGCACAAATTACATGAATCACTATGGCACGACAGAGGCAAACAGGTGTTGTGGAAGACCATGTTGCTTTGATAGCGGCCTTCAGCTCATCTGTGTTGTTGGGTATGGTGTATCTCATTTCCTTCTTGACAGTAACTCATAGATTCTCAATGGGGTTCAGGTCAGGCGAGTTGCTTGGCCAATCATGCACAGTAATACCATGGGCAGCAAGCCAGTTACCAGTTGTTTTGGCACTGTGGGCAGGTGCCAAGCCCTGCTGGAAAAGGAAATCAGCATCTCCATTAAGCTTGTCAGCAGATGGAGGCTTGAAGTGCTCTAAAATCTCCTGGTTGATGGCTGGATTGAATATGGACCAACACCAGCAGATGACCTGGCACCCCAAATCATCAGTGACTGCGGAAACCTCACAATGGACTTCCAGCAACTTGGATTCTGTGCTTCTCCTCCAGACTCTGGGAGCTTGATTTCCAAATCACATGCAAAATATACTTTACAATTGTAGCCGACTTCCTGAACATGGGTGTACATGGAGGCTCTTGATGCACTGACTCCAGCCTCAGTCCACTCCTCGTGAAGCTCCCCCAAGTTCTTGAATGGGCTTTGCTTGACAATCCTCTCAAGTCTGCAGTGATCCCTGTTGCTTGTGTACCCTTTCCTACCACACTTTTCCGTTCTAGTCAACATCCCATGAATATGCTGTGATACAGCACTCTGTGAACAGCCAGCCCTTTCAGCAATGACATTCTGTGGCTTACCTTTCTCGTGGAGGATTTCAATGAGTGTCTTCTGGACAACTGTCAAGTCAGCAGTCTGGTGTAGATTAAGGCAGATCTGCCCATAATGCAGAGAAGTTATTGGTTGACTCACTGGAGGAGGGCTTACACCCCAACACTCAAATCACTCAACCGAAGTTGAAAAAGGTTAAGGAAAAGTTTACCGTAAACTTAATCATTAAGGGTGGGGTTTAACGTAGACGAGCACTAATGCTGGTCAAATGTCCTCCCGAGCATTCAACCTACATGTACATATGAATAAATATAAAAGTACTGATGTCACAGCTGATGCGGCTGGCCACAAGCGCAGGCAGAACAAGGGAGACAAGAAACAGGGGGAAACAGGTCAAGGGCGATTAACAACAAAACGAGTGTCCGTGATCCAAACGAGGTTGAACCTCACTGGCATGGCAAGCCTGCGGCAAGACTACACAGAACATAGAAATGCAACAACAGCCACAGCACAGACTGTTACACCTGCCCTCTCCATTGAGTTAAACCATCACATTACTTTAAACCCTTCATCCCAAGATTTTCCACTCTTGTATGGCCTTTTTTCAAGGTTATAACTGGAACAAAAAAAATCAAGAAGAAAAAAGGAATTAGCGTATTCGGCTGCATATCCTTTAATAACTGTCTGTCTTTAGCACCACCAGACACAGGGTATCTTCTCTGATGATGCTCTGCCAGGCCTTGGCTCGAGCTTTCTTGTTTTTTCTTAAAGTTTTTGTAGCTTATTATTCTACTGTAACAGAGGAGTCATCAGTGTATTAAAAAACAATTTCTGAGAAATTTTAAGAACATTGATACGTTTCTGAAATGCCTATAGATGTCCTTCACCCATAGACTTCATATCAGACCAGACGCATTACCATCCAACCACTCCAAGTAGGTTGTGGAGACACTAAGGGCAATGTCCAACCTTTCATGTCACCATCTATTGAAAGCGACATATGAGGTTGTGTAGTCTCAAATGTCTTTTGCTGTTCCTTCTTGGTGTGACTTTCTTCGAATTCCTGTTGTGCTCGACTTGCACTTTTGTCTGTTGTCATTAAATGCATACAGTTGCATCCTCCCATTATCTCAACTACATGATTGTGGTGTGCTCACTATTTCCGAGACAACTGCTGGACTTCATTTTCTGCTAATATGGTCCTGAACATATACTGAGTACCCTGTCCACGGTGTTGTCAAGGCTTTTGGCTCCTTGGTCAAAGCAGTTGCTTGAACATTTTATTGCTCTTTGAATTTCCTGGGGGGGTTTCTTTACTTTGAGGAGGAGGAGCTTCGCAATGCATGGCGAAAGGCACTTAAGCCTTCTGTTCATGAGCATTTGTGTTGGGGAGACATTCTGAAATGGGTGATGCATTAGTCCTGGAATCCAATCTAGGGACCATCCATTTCTGCTCCGTCCAATAATCATTTGACAATCTATACACTTTGTCCACTAATCTACACCCCTGTGTTTGGGTGACACCTTAGTGGGTTTCAAGTTCTAGTTCTTGCTGAACATTTTCTACTATGAACTGGCATATAGTGAGGCCCATTGTAAATCTTCATATTATCACATATCCAGAGATAAACCTGATGACCGTTGATGTCTTGTGCGGTTAGAACATTGTTGTTTCATATGGAATTCTTTAACACCTCCCATTTGTCTTTAATTGCTGGCAGTTGGTTGACCACTAGATGCACGTGCGTGTTTACATATTTGTTCAGGCTGTCAGCTGGTTCTGAATCTCTGCCAAAGACTTTGAGAAAAGGTCTGGAAAATGTGTATGCCATTTGCATTTATTTTTTCAGGCTTGTGAACCACATTCAGCTGGTTTTGTTTTGGCGTTGTTTCTTTAAATGCAGCCTCTGAATCCTTGGTGATGTGCTGCTGAATGATTTTTTTTTTTTTTTGAAGCAAGTGGTTTGTGATCCATCTTGATATCTCTCACTTTTCCATATATGAACTGATGTCATATATACATTTCTGATGTCCAAACACTACTGCAAATGTTTCCTCTTCAATCCGAGCATCGTTAACCGACAGCTTTAAAGGCTGGTGGACATCATACTATCTCAGTGATATTTGTTCTCTGCTTACCAATGTCTTTATCAATATTTGCCATTGCCTCTTCATGTTGCTCATTCTTACGGCTCTGTGAGTGTGAAGAGATGTGGAATGAATGTTGCTACATATGTGATCATCCTAGAAACCGCTCCAGTCCTACTACTTCCTTTCATGTCTCCATCTCTTTCATGTATGACCAAGGTACACCACCCTTAAAAAGTTTGGGGTCACTTAGAAATGAACTTGTTTTCCATGAAAACATACATAAAATTAGTTTGAATAGGAAATATAGTAAAATGTATAGGAAATATAGTCATTAACAACGTTAGAAGTAATTATTGTTAATTGATATAATAATTGTGTCCTTCAGACTTTCCTTTTGTCAGAGAATCCTCAATTTGCAACAGTTACAGCCTTGAAGACCTTTGACTTTTAAGATTTCAATTTGTTGAGGTAATCCTTCCTGAAGCCCCTCCCACAAGATCGATTGATTTGATGCGCACTTCTGACGTACCATGAAGTCAATTTGCTCCCACAAGAGCTTAACAGGGTTGAGAGCCAGTGACTGCACTGGTCACTCCATGCTTCTTCCTGCTTCTTCCCTAAATAGTTCTCGCATAGTTTGGAGCTATGCTTTATGTCATTGACTTGTTGCAGGAGGTAACTGGCTCCAATCAAGCGCCATCCACAGGGTATGGCATGACGTGGCAGGGTATGGCATGACGTGGCAATTTTAATTGACAAAAATGATAATTTTCTTTAAAAAATAAGGACATTTCAAATTTATTCCAAACTTTTGAATGGTAGTGTATTTTACATCTTGTCATGTCCTGGCTATGCCCCTAGCCACCTTTGCGCTGGCTGGGGCCATAGTCAGGACATGGCCAAAAGAGATGGCTCTAGCCATCTCTATGTGCTTTGGTTTCCCCAATTGGAGGCAGGTGTTCGTTATTGCCTCCAATTGGGGAACCTATTTATGTTCAATGTTTGCACACGGATGTGTGTTTCATTTTGGTTTGTTAGCCGTAGGCTCTACTACCCAGTCCTAGTGTCTGATTTATGTTTGTAAGTTTGTTTCTTTTGTCCATTAAAGTATGGATCATTACCAAAACAGCCGTTCTGCCTCTGCTTTTCTGTCCTCCCACACCGGACACTATGACACATCTCTTATACTTCTTTTTTCCTTCTTCTCCTATGAACTTCAAATTCATGCTCCTGGCCCTTTCCTGAACCGGTTTTTATCTCTAGTAATGTTCCTTCGGGTCCTTGGCAAATACTAGATCAGTAATCAATCAATGCCCTCTGTCCTCAAATACCAATTACATATTTGACACATTTTGGCATATTTGTAACTTTCAAACATGATCAATTAACTAAGTAACATTTTTATGTTGTTTTTTAGTACAAGTTACTATTTAAACAAAACGTATACATATTGTGATTATGTATCTTCACCATTTGTTTTTAAATACTTAAATATAACCATGTCTGATTTGAATCAGAGTGGGATTTGACCAGAGTGGGATCAAAGCAGGCCTAATGTGACTGAAGCGTGAAAGTGATACTGGAGTGGACCAGAATTTGACTCCACTTTTATATTTTCAGTCATCCTGTTTTGGTTTATTGTCATGGGTAAAAGCCAACTTTTCACACTATATACTAATTATGATTTATTTTTATGTATCAGTGTTATGAAACCTTGACATTTTTCTGTATACAGTAAACCTGGGTCTTTGGAATCAGACCATGTGTATACTGTAATGGTTGGTCGGTGTGCACTCACCATGTCCAGAGTTGTGAGATGGCCATAGGAAAACACAATTGCATTGGAAGGGTTGGACGATGGAAGCAGATAGGCGAAGGATGTGCAGAGGGTTGTGGGAATCAGCATGTAGAGCGGGTTTACATGTAGAGATTCAGCCTGTATATTAATCCATCATTGTAAAAAAAGAGGCATTCAGATACACATCAAACGAAGAAAGCGATGCTCGAGGAAATTCTTCCTTGGTTAAATTAATTATTTTTGAGTAGCCGCTACATTTATGCATTACATGGAAAAAACATGTTTGTCATTTAGCGGACTGCCTTTTGAGGGACAATTTACAGTAACAATGACAAGCAAGAAAATCCCATTTTAATCAAACTATTCCAACCTCATGAAAAAATATACACACCAGTGGGGCAAGGATAGGGAGGAAGATGGTTATAGTGGCTGCGTTACTGGCCACCTCAGTGACGGATGTGACAATGACACAGGCAATGGTGACTGTGGCAATGACAGGGAGGCTCCCAAGGGGGGAGAGGAGGTTTGCCACCCAAGAGGAAAGACCAGACACCTGCAGTTGGGACACAGACAGGCTGCAGAAATGCTGTAAAAAGCTTTTAACCAACATAGCTTAGAATATTTTTGAGACTCATTTCCCTAACCTAATTTTTTGGTACTCATTTCCCTAACGCATTCAACATATAAACATAACAAAAGACTATAAAGACTGAGTAATACATTTTTTGTGTCTGTTGATCTGGAACAGTACATACAAAATTGTGCACACACAATTTTTCTACAGGCATTCATAATTCCTAAACCATCTTCCTATTAGAAAGTTCAGTAATAGATTTTGGATTAACCAGGCCACCAAAAATGGGAAAGTGGGAAAGTCTGGTCACCTTATACTACTGGTCTGACTTCTCCTTATAGGTGGCTAATCAACTTTTATAAACAAAGAAATTGTATGTAAATGTTGTCAGCAAATAGTTACCTTTTACCATATTTTCATACTAAACCATTTTTGCAAAACATTATCATTCTAGTTGCGGAAGTAAGCCATCGGTTTCGACTTTCCCGGTCCAGGAATGTGAAGACATGTCAACAAGCTAGGCTTAGACCTATGATTGGTTCATCCTAATGAGCATTCTGTGTGAGGACCTCGACGTCACCGCATGTAGAGTGTAGTGTGTAAAAAAAGCTATCAAATTATTGCTTCATTCATACTAAGCAGTAGCTTAGTAAACATTATAGGAACCACTGTCAAAAAGATACAGATTGACTTTGTTTCCGCAATTGCCTCAGAGTACATGAAAATCTCCATATTGTCACATTGGTGGCATTTAGGTGGTATGTGAACTAGGTATGAGACGTGCTGAATATTGAATGACTGAAATAACTGAAGACAAAAATGAAATAGGGCAATGTATTTGGAGTACTATTATTCTAAAGTGCACATTTTTACCAGGACCATGAACATGTTAGAATGAATATTACCTTTGTGCCCTCAGCAAGTGCAAAGCCTCCACCAACAAGCAGGGCTACTTCCCATGGCATACAGGCCTGGAACTCTTTCCACGAGATCATGGCCTCTAGAAACAGAAAGATTAACCATCACAAAGACTCTCATAGAAACATAATTTTGCAAACAGTAGAGGGAAACAATTTTATGTCAAAATGTGGATCCGCCATTTAAAATAGTACATCTAAGGTACCATTTTGTATTATCTTAACAATCTGGAAGGTTGTCATAAAGGCGTTCACGTGTGTTACAACACAATGTCTAGGGTGGCACTGGCAAAACTATCAAGGTGGCAGCTAAAAAAAATATTGCAAACCCGGTTGTCAGGATTGTCTGCTGTAATATATAATTTTTTTATGTTATTGAATAGTATTATATTTTTTCCTGCTTTCGTCGTTAATCTCTATGATAACCTGATTTTATAATCTAGCATTAGCAGCAGCCATTTATTGTGTTGAGTGGTCTGAGAACCATCACTGACTGTAAAGGCTATTCAGGTAGTGTGGGGGAAGTGGTGGCTTCTGTCCCAGAGTATATAACTGAACTCTTTCTATGCTCGCATTGAGAACATCATCTCTGGCATGGACACTCATGGACCAGGACGGCTGCCCTTTACAAATGACCAGGGCAGACGTTTGCAAAGCCCTATAAAGGATAAACACCCACAAGGCTCCTGCATGGATGACTACCGCCCTGTAGTATTCACACCAATCATCTTAAAATACTTTAAGCGGCTAATTAAAACTCACATCACAGACACCATGCCTGTAACACTTGACCCACTGCAGTTTGCCTACAGACAAAACCGATCCACAGAGTATGCCATCACTCTGACCCTGCACTCTCTCATCTGGACAAGAGGAACACATGTGAGAATGCTGTTCATTGACTACAGCTCAGTCTTCAACACCATTGTGCCCCAAAAGCTGGTGGTGAAGCTCAGGGATCTGGGTCTCAACCCCACTATGTGCCGATGGATCCTGAACTTGCTGACAGCAGACAGACCCCGGTGGTGCAGATGGGCAACACCACCTCCTACTCACTGACTCTCAGTAATGGCTCCCCCCAGGGCTGTGTGCTGAGCCCGCTCTTGTACTCTTTCTTCACCCATGACTGCCTGGCAACCCACATCTCCAACACCATCGTTAACTTTCCTGACGACACCTGGTCTCATCACTCTAATATCTTGGTGAAGGAGGTCAGCAAATGGCTCTTCTTCCTATGCCGATTCAGAAGATTTGGCATGGATTCCAGGATACTCACCAACTTCTATAGATGCACTACCAAGAGTATCCAGTCCAGCATGTTAAATTGATGGTTGTTACGTTGACATTTGTTAAACCTTTCAAAACCTAGCTAGATGGCTGACGACTAATGCACTAGGATAAGTATCTAATGAATTCTAGAGCCAACAATGGCTCTCAGCTTTCGCAGACAACCATCATGAAAAACCGCAATTGGAGACACCTAGGCGATAGAAACTAGTAGGAAAGAGTTAATAAGAAAAGTGCAATACATATTGACGTGCTTCAAAAGACTGATGTATGGAATGGGAATATCATTTTATAAACACCTTTTTGAAGTGAGCTGTTGATCAATTTAATAATTGGATATACAATACATTTTATACATTGTCCATCTGGATATGTGTCTACTAAGCTACTGAAATGTATGTGAATGTTCACAATTATCTTTCATCAATTAAGCATATAAGTAGGACACAAGTTTACCTCACAAGTTAAGGAAAAATGGTCTGGTCCCCGAGAAATGCCGCGATATGTCCCAAATTTTAATTTGCCCCACCACTTTTGGACTTGTGGTCACCTCTGTGTCTAATAATGTAATGCAATCATCAAAATTATTGGTAATGTTTGTGAGCTAGCAAACTTGCAGATGAAGTAGCTTGCCATCATTGCCATGTAATGCTTGTCCTGGTAGCTAGCAAAAGGCAATTGAACAATGTAGCTTGCTATGGATAATTATGGTTAAAAATCTTCTGTGGAGCAAGTGATGGTTTATCTACGGTGTTAGTATATTCAATTGCTACTCTATAAACTCAGTAGCCTTTATTTAGTGTTTGTGCATTATTTTAAACAATATAAGGCATTTATTTTCAGTATTAATTGAATCATGCTTCTTCATCTTTTCCCTCAAGTTATATAATACTTGTTTTTTATATAGTGCGACGGCGGGGGAAAATCACATTTGTTTCTCAATTTATCTCAATAGAGCTGGGGATAGAACTGGGGCAGCAAAATTGATAGCTAGCACAGAACCCAAGCATGTAATTAATAAGCATTTCTGAAATGTCAGTGGATATATTAATATTTTCAGTTACTTGGTTAGCGACGTGGCTAAAAAATACGACCCCCTATTACAGTCCACCTTCCCCAATAATCGGCCTCCTTACTAATAGGTTCAATATCATTTTATTTCCTTTTTTTGTGTAACAAAAGTTTTTGCTAAAACGTTCAAGCTACCAATCATACCTTCTGGTGGAGAAATACTGTAATTACATCTGATCACTTTAACAAAGTATGGGATGTCTGGTCTGTCACGCAAGTCGAACTTCCCGATTAAAAACTTGTCTAAAACAATTTCCATAAAAAATTATTTAAATAAAGATCCAACTGTATCTCAAAACCGTTTCATCAACTCACTCTAGCGAATTCGGAGTCGAAGGTTACAACAAGCCTTCCTCCTAGGAATCTGAACCAAGCCATTCTTCTTTTACCTATTTTACAGCCATGCCTTTTCACCTGACGACCTCTTAGCTTTTCGAGGTGCCCATGTCGTTGGAGGGAAACACCAGAGTGCAATGAGACCAGCAATGCTGAGGAATGGTCTTTCATTCTGACATTTTGGATGATTCACAATTGTTGTTAGTGTCCCTTTTATCACATGCAAGTAAATGAACAGCAATTTTAAGATCAAAAAGGCCCCTCAAAATGCATGATGTCAAGAAGAAAAGTATGAATGCACTGTTTGAAACATACTCAATTTCACACACTTGTCAGTTATAATTAACCAGGACCATTGACCAGGAATAATTTTGTTTTGAGTACTGTACCATAATTTCTGCCATGTATCTGTAGATCAGTGGATGGCTTGTGTGCTGGTATGATGAAGAACCTAATTCCCAGCAGTATGGCCACAGTGGCATCACTGACATGCCCTGAATGTCTGCATGAAGAGAAGGAAGACATGTCCCTTTTAGCTCCTGATCCCGCAGCCTTTTAAAACACGAGCAGCACTGCTATGCAAAACATGATTTGAGTAGGAGAGAATGGGATTGAGCTCACTGAGGGAAGAAGAGGGAGGACCAGCCTGTAATAAAGCCAGGGTCCCGAAAGACCCACAGAGATGCCATCAAGATGAACATTGCCCCAGTCACAACCTCTTGAGGACTGAAACAAGGGGGATTAAGACAGGCCATAAGGATGTCACATAATACATGGACGCTAACAAAATCATGCATGCACTTTCTAAGCAATACAGACATTTAACAAAAAAATGGGTGAAACTGGAAGGATCACCTCATAGGCCCTAGCATGTTGTACTCTTCCTCTATGACTCGGGCCGTTGCTGTCTCTCTCCCAGAGCGCTCTCCACTAGGGCGGAACAGGGCCCTGAAGCTTCATGGATTTAATAAATTCATGACATTTGCACACAGAAAACATAGCTTCACTCACATAGATTGTGCTGCTCAGCTACAACAACAAAATATCAACTCCTCTCCATTCGTTGTATCATCAGCAAAGCCTTTCTCTTTAAGCAGTATATGGGTAGAGTAGAAACATCTGCCCTGTGCAATAGGACATACCAATCACCCAATCATCTTTAAATATGTATCTTTAACAATCTTCAGAGCCTTCATTAGAGCACTGATAAACAGGTTTTATAGTTAAGCAGTTGAGACACAAAGAAAAAGTGATAGAAAGCAGGAAAAAGGATTAAAGATCAGGTTGATATTTAGAATAACGGATCATACTGAAAAGGGTTAACAGCAGTAATATGATGAGAGACACAGGAAACTGGTGTAGCGGGTGAATAAAATGCTCACTAACACCTTAAAGTAACATTTACTTACTCTGAGCCAATGAACATCCAGTGCAGCCATATCCACGAAAACAGCAGAGCAATGACACTGATTGGCAAACACAAGACGATCCAGTTTCCGAAGTTCACAGAGGTGCATTCTGGGTAAAATCTATCATTATGTAAAGGTCAGTGGAGATATTCAAGCATCAGTAGGATTGTGCCATATAGAGGGTACACCTTTATGTCATTTGCATGTCCTCTGATAAGACACTTTCTATAGCACTGTAAAAGCATGTATAAAAGTTGTATACAGTAGCTGTACTGAAAAAAAACTCACTGGTTGATGTATTCTGCAAAGATGAGGTTGGGTGAGGTCCCAGGCAGGGTGGATATCCCTCCTATAGAGGAGGAGTATGCAATGCTGAGGCACAGCCCCTTACACATCATATGTTCTCTCCTGCTCTGGTAGCGGTCATCTATCTTTTGTCCAAGCATATGAAGAATACAAAGAGATGGTATTGTATTTTGTCATCTATTTTCTTTCAGGTTTCAAGTTAATTCCTTTTTTAATTCCTGTCAATTCAAAAAGTGACCCAAATTCCAATTCCAATTTTCCCACATTGCAAAATATTGAAGAGAATTTGAATTATAGAATTTCAGTGGAAGTCAAGAAAATTTGAACCCAACTCTGCTGTCTGTGCATTGTTAGAATCCAGTTGAGATATAGTGAAGGTTTTTTACTACAACGGCTATCTACTACTTACAATGGTCTGGCAGTGCACCTCTGCTGAAATACTGTCATCTACTGCATCTGTTGTCTCATTTGTTCTAATAAACATAAATAGGAATTATGAACATTGAATAAAAGTCAGGGATACATTTAGAATGTTAAATAAGGGGAATTCCAAAATACGTTATTGGCTCTTCATTCTTCTCACAGGGTCCCTCAGACTCTGTTGAAATAAGGTGGAGGTTAGAACGTTTTGAGTGATGAGGTCCTACTAGCCTCTTCGACCAGGGGCCTCATTTATAAACGTTGCGTACGCACAAAAGAAGGCGTACGCCGCTCTCTACGCAATAGTTGGTATTTATAAAAAGCAAACTTGACGGTAAAATGTGCGGTCCTTCACGCAAGCTCTGACCCTGGCGTACGCACAAAAACGGGTGAAATGAGAAATGGCGACACCGTCGGCAGTTGGAAAAAACACGTGAAAGTGTGTGAAACTGTAGACCGTTGTGTAAAATAAATGGCAATACTGCCTCTCATGAATAACACGAAGACTTCACAAAGCAAGTTTTACAATCAACAGCCAACGAACACCCGTTTGATCGATTTGAAACAGAAATGAAAATTAATATTTCCAAAACGAAAAGTGAAATATGTTCTGCAATAATATTGGCATGTTATACAATTCATCCTCATAAATAAGATGGTAAACAGAACGAAATAATGTACAAAACTGATATTCTCGCCAATGTGTCTGTCTGGCGGAGCAGATATAGATGCAATTAGATAGTCAGTCAGATAGATATATAATTAGGGATATA
>JACXGJ010012191.1:0-18371 GCA_016801105.1 Esox niger | reverse complement strand
GGGGGGGGGGGGGGTGGGTGTGGATGATAGGGAGGAGAGTGAGTTTGGAGGTTGGCATGACAACAGTAACCAAGATGACTGCAGTTCAAACAAACAGAAATACTGATTTCTCTCAGAGAAATGAGAGAGATTGTGGCACTTAAGCGTAACACCGTTGCTTGAACGGAGGAATGGACGCATGGAGAGACGGTGTGGCGTGTCGCCCATTTCGGAAATCTCCTATTGAGTGCTCACCGCCGTTAGCCGAATTTAAGAAGTGTCTCCAGTCAGAGCATTCATCCGTCACTCATCCATCGTCGCCGCTTACTCGGCTGCAGACGGCCTGGCCAAAAGCCGCGGCGGGTCTCTGTGGAACAAGCTGGTGAACCCCCCCGTCCCGCGCAGACCGGCGGAGTGAATATTCTCTTATGAATCTTGCCTGATTAGGGGTTCAGGACCACAGAAAGTGGTACTGCTGACCGCACAGAAGAAGTGCCTGGGGCTTAGGTCCCAATTGGCTCTTTGGCATTTTTGTATGCTATGTTTTGACCAGAGCCTCTTTTAAAAGATCACTACAGAGCAGGCATTTGTTTAGTAAACCCAGCAAAGTGTAAAGACGGTGTAACGGGCGTGTCAAATTCATTTGTCGCCTATCACCGAAAGAAGGTAAACCCCACTTTCCATCAATACCCTCACCTGTATTGACTGGCTCTGTACAATAAAGAATACAGGAAATTAGATGTTTTTATATTAGAAAAACCTTATAATTAAATCATCAACATTGAACTGCAGCTTTGAACCATAAGCTTGCAGATTAACAAGTAGAGTATTAAAAAAAACACCCTAAATAAAACAAACACAGAGGCTTACCTTTACGCTAACTTGTGGTAAATAATGTTACTTTTTCTTCAAATGCAATGTGATGTTATTCAAAAAAACTAAAACAGAGTATTTCTTTTCTAATATTATTATGTTGCATTTTGCTCTGCTAAATGAAGGACTTGCCTGGCTTCCCTGTTGCTGAGACCCCTGTCACCATGTGATTCTTCTAAGATGAGGCTTGGCTAAGAAATACCTTTGTTCGCTCTGTCATAACAGTGAACGCCACTGTCCCCGATTATACACTTTATAGCCCTATAAATATTTAAGAGGCAATATGAGAAATTTAAATGACACGCTACATTCAGGGACTCGTTTTTCATCAACAACACAAGACTCATCTTGGTAAACAGTTTTGGGATAAGGAAGAAAGGAAAATACGGTACATCATAAAAGGGACAAATTGTAGCCGAAAACATGACAGTCCATGACATACATCAATTAAACAGGGGTCAAAATGATGTTATATTATAAAATAACAGTATGAGAGAGTTCAAGAGTAGAATCAAAAGTTAAATAATTGAAGTGACCATTACTAAGATGCCCAGTCTCTCATTTACACAGCTTTAGTGTAGCAACTTTGCCTTTTAACCCAGAGAAGATTTCCTATCCAATCACTGAAATATTTACGTTACAAAATTCACCTCAGGTCCCCTGGCTGTCAGACTGCTGGGACTCCCTTCTGATCCTGCGAATATATGATGAGAACAATGTTGTGTTTTGAGTACCGCTGAATTCTGTTACAGCTTCATGACACTGTGACAATGACAATATTAATTGACGGGTAATTGACTCGGCGAACTGACATGTACAGACCCTATATGCTGTAGGCTGTAATCCTGTGCTTCATGCTCTAATCCTCACCTTCACATGTAACTATTACGAGAGCTGCGTTTTGTTCTAAGTGTAGGATTAATGGGTATAATCTGAAGCCTAGGTCCACAACCTTTATCGTAACCTCTCTGACAGAGATACTTCAGCTATGGTTTATGGACCATTTTGGTTTATAATACGGATTACGTGACCTTCCCTGAAAATCATCTGATACATTTATAATGCACTATGAAGACCAGTTCATACAGGCAACAACAGTGAAATGTGAATTTTATATGCATAATGTGTTCATTTTTTTGGCTCCAGAACCTGGTTCCTTTGGCTCCAGACCCAGGTATTTCATAATCTAATAATGCTAATATAGCTGACCATTTTATAAATTATATAGTAATTAGCAGATTGCATTTTGAACCCTGCATTTCCTTCAAGATAAATGGCTTCAACCAGAGGTTTTGCCTGGCCAAGCCCTGCAGCCCTGAGTCAGAGCAGCTGGAAAACACCTACCAGTGGCTATCCAACAATAAACAGGCGCCCACAAAACCATTAAAATGAAAGAAATGGTATTTTCTACAATCGTTTATGGAAAAGATGAGTTGTGGTCGGTGTTCTCATGGCCTGCATTATACACATGTCCACGGGCCCATTGGATTTGCCGGGCCCACACAGCACCTGGGCATGGAAATCTGGTCTGAGAGCCTGGGCACTCTGTCTGTGGACGAAACAGCAGAAGAAACGTATTTCCACAAAGCCTTCGGAAAGTTTTCAGACCCCTTCGCCATCTTCTCATCTTGTTGTTTTATAGACATGTTGTTGTTCAATAGGCCAGCTTTGCACATTGGATTTAGGCAGTTTCTCCCTTTTTCTTTCCTGTCGATCATCTCAAGCTCTGCCTCGATTGTGTGGGCTGCGATCTTCAGGTCTCCTCACACATGTTCCGTGGTGTTTAATTCCGGGTTCTGGCTGGGCTACTTAAGAACATTCCCAGGCTTGTCCAGAAGCCACTGTATCCATGTCTTAGCTGGGTGCTTTGGTTGTTGTCATTCTGAAAGATGACTCTTCAACCCAGTATGGGGTCCTATGCGCTCTGGATCAGGTTTTCTTCTAGGAAGTGGTCTATATTCTATGCGTTCATCCTTCCCTCAATCTGAACCAGTCTCCCAGTCCATGAGCTCTGCCTTGACATGTGGTTCGGCACTAACGTGCACTGTGGAATAAGTCTGAATACTAATGTGCCTGAGAGATTTCAGTTTTTCATATCCAAAATTATTGGCCCACATTTCCAACAAAGGGTATTTGTCATTATGGGGTAAACTATTGATGGCAAAACTGTTTTACGCAATTATTATATTAGTACACTGAAGTGGTCTGCATGTTTTCCACAGCCATTGTGTGTGTGTGTGTGTGTGTGTGTGTGTGTGTGTGTGTGTGTGTGTGTGTGTGTGTGTGTGTGTGTGTGTGTGTGTGTGTGTGTGTGTGTGTGTGGACTGGTCTCAATTCTAAACTGAGTAGCACATGGCTCTTTAATTAAATTTGTATTTTAAAATTGCATGTGGAATTTAAATTAATAAAATCAATTACAATTCAAATGGCTTGTTCATTCTCCACATTACATCTTGTGTGGTTACCAACATCATTACAATTGAAACCCTTTTAGATAATTTCTGTTGTCATATTTTAATAACATCTTGTTGTGAGTTGTCTTTTATGATCATTATTGCCTTTTAAAGAGGCCATGAGTAATATTTTTACCGTTACTCATATCATGACAACCACATATTATCTGAAGACATCTGCCGTATATTAAATTTGTCTCAATGTATTCTACAGAAGTATTTTGAGTGCATTTACTTGTAGTCTCTTCATACTCGCTTTAGTAAGCGCCAGTATCCCCTCCATAATATTCCCGTCTCGTTCGGTAAGGGAAGAGGAGGCAGAGAAGTCATATTCTTGTTTAAATTCGTTTTTGTGAACTTTAAAGGCATGATTCTACACAGTGCCCCGATAAATGTCATAAAAACAACATTTCAAAGTAAGCATTCCATCAAACCGGTATGGCAGGGAACATTCAAACTTCTCATGACAAAGATCTTTGAGATATAATCAAACTGGAATCTTACATACTGCTATTTCAGCTAAGTTCTCAAATATTTTCTATCTCCGAATAAAGCAAAAATGCAGACAAAAATGGTTTTCATAAACTTCAGCTCCATGTTGGGGTGTCTTCAAATCAAATTCACCGTTTAAAATTAATTCAATTCAAATATTCCGCATGGACCCTAAGCCTGGCGTGTGTTAACTGATTCGGTTTATTTCTTACGTTAATGAGAGCAAAGTGTTATTACATATCCATACATAAAAAGTTAGAAATACCAGCACACCTACACAGATGAGTTTTAGTACTGTCATGCCTTCGTGTTTTGTTGTACTGCGTGTATTTCTCCTTGCGCGTGTTGTTGGGATCGCAGATCCCGCTTGCCATGTCCCAGCTGCGGCTCAGTTCATACGACGGAAAGGAAGCTCGTGGCGTGGCTTCCCCTGGGTCTGTGAGAGCGTGCGGGCAGGAACAGCGTGTCCGAGGGGGGCGTAAACAAATTTTGCTGATGGCCTCGAGGGAGTCTGCTGTGCCAGTTGAGACTCGCGATCCCCAAACACGCTACATGCTCGGGAAGGAACGGGCATGCGCTATAGCTGATTGCTATTGTGTCTGACTGGCATTAGCTCCTCCATTTTGGAACTGGAGTCCTTATTACAAGCGTGCCAAACGAAACACCGCGCAATCAAGAGTAGTCTGTGCACATGTCTGAAGTGATTGGGATTGTGTCTGGCCCTGCTTTTCATTCCAGTCTGAATCGGAGATCTTATAAACAGCGAGCCGCCAAACAAAACCCATTGACGAGTAGGCCAGGGGTGTATTCCAAATGGTGCCCTATTCCCCATGAAGTACACTACTGTCAAACGGCGAAGAGTACGGTCAGTAGTAGCACACTGGGGGGAATGGGGTGCCGTTCCCTCCATAACCCGAGCCAGTTGAACTTTTCTCCTTGCTCATAATGGAACCAAAAGATGGTTTGGTGCGTGTGTTTCCCGTGCAGTGTTTTTAATTTAGATAGGGGGAGGGTCTACACTGAAAGCAATCACTTAATACAGATGTAGATCTGACCGGTGGATTTGGCGATTGACTTCTCTCCTATAATTAAAATTGCTGGGGAACTGTAGGGTCACGTCCAAAATGGCACACTACCCTTACGTATTCTACTGTCTCGCCCAGTTACATATAGACTCTGGTCAAATGAAGTGCACTATGTACAGAATAGTGTGCCATTTGGGATTTAACACAAGGTAAAGCGCTGCAATTATATGCCTCGGTAATAGGGAGCGCTGGTTGTGGTTAGGGAAGGGGAGATCTGTGGCCTCAGGGCATGGCTAACTTGATTTGTGTGATTGCACAAATCAAACAAAATCAGGCTACACAGCAGTCGGAAGTAATTTTCCTCTCCGGGCTGTTTGGAAAAGGTGGATAGGCAATTCCAAGGAAGGTGTATGAGTTGAACAGCAGCCCAATGTAGAGAAAAGATTCAGCAACACTCTGAGGGTTATGGATACTGAATTGAAACGATGAATTTCAGCGTTTCAGAATCTATTGTTTGGGTTTAAGTGAAAAACATTATTTTATTGGAATTCCAGTGTGTCTGTACTTCCTCTCCCGTTAGCAGTCTGTTCCTAACATGGTGGACGACTGACCGAAACGCTGAATTAGTGCGCTGTCAGGAACCGTATGTCGTTTGGGATTTACACACATTTCAATCCTCATCTCCGGCTCTCCAGGGTCTCCTAACATCCAGTGTTGATGCAGTTGAAACGCCCAAATGTGGCTTCCCACTCCCGAACAACCTAATGAACAATGATGCTCCATTCCCAAACCCTTATCATTTAAATTGAATATAGATTTTTCATTGACTGCGTGTTGAGAGAGAAAATTGGAAACAGCTTTTGTTAGACTTTGACCAAAGACACAAGTATTTGACTGATGGTGGGAAAATGTTGCCCTAGCATTCAGATAAATGTGTGAATCCCAAACAACACGCGATTCCCTGAATAGTGGGTGCGATTCCCAGAATAGTGGGTACAATTCTCTGAATGGTGGGTCCTATTTCCTGAATGGTGGGTCCTATTTCCTGAATGGTGGGTCCTGTTTCCTGACTGGTGGGTCCTGTTTCCTGACTGGTGGGTCCTGTTTCCTGACTGGTGGGTCCTGTTCCCTGACTGGTGGGTCCTGTTCCCTGACTGGTGGGTCCTGTTCCCTGACTGGTGGGTCCTGTTCCCTGAATGGCGGGTCCTATCTCTGACAGGAAGCCCATGGACCCTTTGTGCCCTCGTGGGATGAGGGCCTAGAAAACGGGGGCTGTTTGGGAATGTATGAAGTACATTTTTTTGTTGGTTTTGAATCAGAAAAAACCTTTCTGAGGACAAATCTCTGTGTCCTTGGGACGTGCCTCACCTTGGCTCTGCCTCTAGACGCTCCTGTTTATTGGCTGTGTTATGTGCAAACCAGTGTGAAATTAATCGCTGACTCCCTCACTCCAGTCATAGTGAAGTTTATCATGGAAATAGCACTTGAATGTTTCAAAGTTTTATTTTATTTATGCAGGCTGTCATATGCCGTCTGTCTACATCGCTCTCACTCCTTTTTCCTCCTCCCTTCTCCCACTCAACCTCCTTCCTATTTTCCCTCCATTTGTTCCTCGCTCCCATTCCATTCAATCAAATTCTGTCTCTTGTTTTTTTCGATCTGTTTTCTATTTCTCTGCTGGGTTCAGGATGGACTTATTTCATTCCTGTGTTCTGTTTTCCATTTCAGCGCCCTCCTTTAGAGCTTAGTCCTCATTCTTCTTGTTCTGTACCCCTTTCAGTCCCTCTTATTCACTCCCATTTCCAAAGGTATTTCTAGGATAAGGGAGATTCTAAAACCTTCCTATTTCTCTGGTCAATGTGATGCAGGACGATTCTAGAACCTCCATGTTCCTCTTATCAATGTGATGCAGGACGATTCTAGAACCTCCATGTTCTTCTAATCACTGTGATCCAAGATGATTCTATAAAAGTATTCATTTAACCGGCGCTCTCGTCCAGAACCGCTTGCAACCACACAGCCCAGCAGTAATAAGACTGGCGTTTCTCTGTTGCAGTGTGACCCAGGTGAAGCCACTAAGCTGCTGTACGACCTGCTCTACACAGAACCCATCAAGATCGTCCTGATGCCGGGCTGCAGCTCCGTATCCACCCTGGTGGCGGAGGCGGCTCGCATGTGGAACCTCATAGTGGTGAGTGTGGTCCTGCGAACCCACATGTGCTGTCGTTACTCAAAGCCGTTCATGGAAAACCGGGACTCACCAAACATAACCCAGTGCAGTTAATTAAAGTCAGTTGGTTGCAGTGACGCTATTTGGGTCCAGATTTGTTTGGTGTCAACTTGAAAATGTTGAGTAGCACGCTCACTTAGCCTCCTGTCCAATATCATTTCCCAGCATGCACCGCCTTTTCAAGTGAATTCTAGACTTTCCACCCGTGACTGTGTTTGTTAGTGACAGAGACAAATGGATGTTGAATTTGTTGGCCTTCAGTCATGTGGTCTCCCAAGGCGAGTGTTGTCATTTTTGTTGAAGTCTTCATGAGTTTCCGATAACAACATGTTCCAGGGCCTCTTACAATTGCAGACAGACAGAAGTAATTGATATTGGATTCCAGTTAAGAGTTGCAATATGCAACAGCTAAATTTAACCTGCATTTATACTGATCAGTGTAAGGAGGCCATTGAATATTTTTAAATAGGCACAATAATTGCAGTGATGTGTTGTCATCAGTCCCTCACTGTGTACATGCTAAACAGTGCCAAAGCATCAACCAGCTGTAGAGCTCAGGGAAAATGCCTTAATTATAGTAGCTTAATAAAAATATATAATTTGGTTTTGATTCAGTAACACAAACATTGAAACTAAAAATGTATTTTCTTTCACTGAGTAAAATGTACTAGAAACTAGAAATAAAAAAATGCCTGAGGGATTGCGTGTGCGTGCACGTGCGTGTGTGCGTGTGTGCGTGTGCGTGTGCGTGTGTATTTGTTTGGGCGTGGAGACTGGGCATGTGTCGACCGATTGGCCTACTACGTAGTTAGTCTCTCTGTGTGGCTGTCTGCTTGCCTGTCAGTCTGTCAGTCAGTCTGTCAGCTCGTATACGTATCAGAACACTGTACCAGATGTGATTGTCTTTCTATCTCAGTCACGAGCCTCTGGCGCCTGTCAACGGCCTGTGTCCCGAATGGCAATGAGCTCGCCTGTGCAGCGCATCAGGGCCCCAGTAAAGAGCAGCTAGCTGCACTGGGAATAGGGAGGCGTGTGGGACGCCGGCCTCCAGCGTCAGTCAGGTAGCTGCCAGGCTAGTGGTCTCTGGAGAGGTGCAGCCAGTCTCAGCAGAGCTCCGGGGAGCTGTGGACGCTTGACTGCTCCTGTCTATGAGCCGCCCTGGCACCTGATATGGACCTGACAGGCCAGCGCACGCCTCCAGTCAGGCATGCTGGTCGGGTAAAGAGGGACGGCGGGACGGGGCCATGTGGTTTCGGGGGGGTCAGGCCGGTAGCGTTTAAGAGAGTTAATCTGCCGACCTGTAGGCCCAGCATTCCAGGTTCACTTGGTCTATAGGTCAAATATGATTTGAGAAGGTCACGCTGGGACTATTCACGCAGGGTTGTCCCTCCATGGGTTTCAGTTTGAATTGGGACTCTGGAGTAGGGCTCATGGGCTTCTGGGGGGGATAGAAAATAGGGCACTGCAGAGGATGTAGTGTGTTGTTGAGGATGTGCCCACAGTCATATAACCCTCTGGTTCATTTGGACCGGCACCGTCGCATCCCGGGGGGTGGGGGGCGTTGGGGCAGGGCAGCGGGGTGATATCCGCGTGCTAACGGTTACGCAGTCTTTATCTCACCTCCTTTAAGGTCCGGGGTAAAAGTGCACACTCACTGGAAAAAAGTTCACGGAGCCGAGGCTGTCTGGGAACGACCCCGTTCGTTCATTTTTTCATGCACGTTGCTATTTTGGTCCCAGCTTCCCTCATCAGATTTTATGACCCACATTCCTCTGTCGTGCCTCTGTATTGAGGCGTCTTACATGGTGTCCTACTCCCTATCTTTGTAGCGCGTGACTTTTTCACGGAGACGCTGCTGAATAAATGACCATGTCACCCTGCCGCTGATCAGTGAAACCGGTGGCCCAACTCTACTGGCAATGTGACTCAGGGAGGGCAGACCAAACAGAGCGCTGTGGTGCTGTACCTTGGTTATGCTAATTCTCCAGTCTTATTTCTCTGCCTTGTTTTCCTTTGTTTTTCTTCATTCTTTTTCAATGATTTGTCACCTAGTTATCCCACTAGTCTATTCTAACTGTCACCTAGTAATCCCACTAGTCTATCCTAACTGTCACCTAGTTATCCCACTAGTCTATCCTAACTGTCACCTAGTAATCCCACTAGTCTATTCTAACTGTCACTTAGTTATCCCACTAGTCTATCCTAACTGTCACCTAG
Source organism: Esox niger (assembly GCA_016801105.1). NCBI lineage: Eukaryota > Metazoa > Chordata > Actinopteri > Esociformes > Esocidae > Esox > Esox niger. Next base: position 9,102 of record JACXGJ010012191.1, on the reverse strand, counting down.
TAATCCCACTAGTCTATTCTAACTGTCACCTAGTTATCCCACTAGTCTATCCTAACTGTCACCTAGTAATCCCACTAGTCTATTCTAACTGTCACCTAGTTATCCCACTAGTCTATCCTAACTGTCACCTAGTAATCCCACTAGTGTATTCTAACTGTCACCTAGTTATCCCACTAGTGTATTCTAACTGTCATCTAGTTATCCCACTAGTGTATTCTAACTGTCATCTAGTTATCCCACTAGTGTATTCTAACTGTCATCTAGTTATCCCACTAGTCTATCCTAACGGTCACCAAGTTATCCCACCAGTCTATCCTAACGGTCACCTAGTTATCCCACTAGTCTTAACGGTCTTCTTGTTGTCTCCTAGTTATCTTTACAGTCTTCTTGTTGTCTCCTAGTTGTCTTAACAGTCTTCTTGTTATCTCCTAGTTATCTTAAGTTATCTTGTTATCTCCTAGTTATCCTATGGGTCCAGTTCTCCAGCTCTCTCCAACCGCCAGCGTTTCCCAACATTCTTCCGCACCCACCCGTCAGCCACCCTCCACAACCCCACCAGGGTGCAGCTCTTCCAGAAGTGGAAGTGGACAAAGATCGCCACCATCCAGCAGACCACGGAGGTCTTCACTTCGGTGAGTGAGAAACCCAACCCCAAATATCCTTTCAGAATATAGGTCCTGTTTGGAACCCACATTCTTCGACTGTCTTTCCGGAGAAACCCTTCAAACACCTTTTTGCTTCCACATGGAACCCAAACAGGGTTCCATTAGAAACATCCAATGCATGCATGTATGGAACGGGTCTGATATAAACACCCTATATTTGACCTTTAACCAGGTTTATTTGAAAACACTTTGGAGACAGAGACGGTCAGTGAATGGATAAGTAGAATGTGGTATGACACTGTAACCACAGCTCAGCAGATTGACTTGGCCTTAATTAACACAGAACCAGGTGTTCTAGTGGAATTCTTTGTATTTTCCTGGTCTCACCGCCACCTCCTCCCCCTTCCTGTCATTAGCCTTATCACACCACATTTCTCCCTATTTCACTCACCTTATTCTATTGGCTATCTCCACTTCCTGTCATCACCCACCCATCGTCTTGGCAACATCGTCCTCTCCTCACCTCTCATTACCTCAGTCTTTCTGTCTGTCTGTCTGTTCTGTGCTGAAAATGTAATAAAGCAGGAATAGAATCTGAATCAAGTGTTTGCCCTGTTTTCTCTCTCCTTCCCTCCGTATTTATGCTTTTCCATTTTTCTGTCAGACGCTGGATGATCTGGAGGCGAGGACAAAGGAGGCAGGCATCGAAATCAGTGTTCGTCAGAGTTTCCTAACCGACCCCGCCCCGGCTGTCAAAAACCTCAAGGTTTCACTTCACCTTCCATCTACCTCAATCTCCATCGCTCTCTTTTTTCTTTTTCTTCCTTTCTTCTCTGTGTCTGTCCCTCTATCCCCCTTTTCCCCCCTACCCCGCTGTCATGGCAACTGCCAGGTGATTGAACACATGAGATCAATCATGAACAAACCCCAGAAAGCCTCTCTCACACACACACACACACACACCATTAGTGCATCGTCACAGCGGGGGCGACTAGACATAGCGTCAAACATAATCACAGCTACCGTCGCTACTGGAAAAACACAGCCGTCACTGAAAATCCCAGCTTTTATTTTGAAGAGAATCCATTTAATTGGAGACCAGGGCCGCGTCCCCCCCCACCTCAGCTCTAGTTCTCAGTCTTCTGTCTCCTCCCCTCCCCTCCCCTCTCCCCGAAAGCTTTGCTTTCTTCCTGATTTGTGCCCATTTTAGCATAACCTCTCCTGGCGTGCCGGCCTAGTTTTGGTGTGAGGGATTAATTGGCTATTTCAGTAGGAGCCACGGTAGCAACATAAATATAACAGACCAGAGGGGACAGTGAGTGCTGTGCTGTGCGTTGGTATGGGAGGAGGTGTGTGTGTGCGCGTGTGCGGTCGGTCTCTTGTTGTGTTTTCCTGCCTCCTCGTCTGTTCCCTGACACTCCCCTCTTTCTGTGAACCCAGCGGCAGGACGCCAGAATCATCGTGGGTCTCTTCTACGAGACGGAAGCCAGGAAAGTCTTCTGCGAGGTACAAAAGCAGTTTGCCTTTTACAAATTGGTTACAGGCTCTGTGTATTGATATGTTGAGATGCCTGTAGATGATGAAATCCTTTTGTGTGTCGTCTTTCGGTGTAGTTTGATAGTGGCTTGTGTTGCTCGGCGCTGGCATCATTCTCTCCAGCTCAGCTTTCAGACTTTGTTTATCTGTGTCTGTGTTATCTCACTGGTCCATACACACTGACATCTCAGTTACACTGCTCATCAACCCCCCCCCCCCCACATCCACTCCCCCGCTCTCTCTTCTCGCACTCTCTCTCTCCGCTTCCACCTGCTCTCTCCCTGTCCCCCGCCATTCTCTCGCCTCTCTCCTGCAATCCGGCTCTCTCTTACCCCTCCAACCCGATCCTCCTACCCAACGCCCCCCGCACGCAGGTGTACAAGGAGAAGCTCTACGGGAAGAAGTACGTCTGGTTCCTGATTGGCTGGTACGCGGACAACTGGTTCAAGATCAAGGACCCGTCAATCAACTGCACGGTGGAGCAGATGACCGTGGCTGTGGAGGGTCACGTCACCACGGAGATAGTGATGCTCAACCCCGAGACGGTTCGAGGGGCCTCCAACTTGGTGAGGAGTGTACACTCCCGTGCTTGTGGGGAGATATGGGGGAGTGTCCAAGATGGCACCCTACCTCCCGGTGAAAAGTAGGGAGACAGTGGGCCGTTTGGGACACGTCCTCGGTATGATGCGTAAGGCACCTGTTCAATATTGGCACCAACCAGGTGAATAATAATTTATTGACCCTGGGTAATTGGGTCTGATGTGATTGGGTCCTGGCACATTAGTGACTGGGTCCCGGGTGATTGGTGACTGGGTCCCGGGTGATTGGTGACTGGGTCCCGGGTGATTGGTGACTGGGTCCCGGGTGATTGGTGACTGGGTCCCGGGTGATTGGTGACTGGGTCCCGGGTGATTGGTGACTGGGTCCCGGGTGATTGGGACATTGTTCCCTGTAGAGACCTGGTGGCTCTTGTCTAAAACACTGTGCTATTTAGCCTCATCTGTTGGACATATACCTGTATATAACACACACACACACACACACACACACACAGGAGAGTCATACAGCCGTCAGATGCTATCCAGAGCAGCTGTTCTATTAGCCGTGTACTTTGAAGTTTCACCTGGTGATGTGGTTCTTTGTAACGGCTGACCGCGCCACAGCTTGTTTCGCAAATGACCGCCTCTGGCCGGCAGAAGAGCTGGAGACGACACAACTATGAGGAACAAAAGCTCCCGTTAAGGCTGGTTGTTCACTAACCTCGCCATCACCCCGGGGTTGTGGTGTCTGAAGATGTCAACTCGGCTGGAGGGCACACGTGTCCCAATTTACCCTCTAAATCTTACACGGGGCACAGATATGCCCCCTGGGCCACGGTACAAAGTATCGCTCTGTGAAACAGGATCGGCTATCATTTCTGGACAGTTTTGTGGACAGTTTTGTGGACAGTTCTGGGGGCAATTGTGGTTCTGTTTTGGGGACGATTGTGGGGCAGTTCTGGGGCTGTTCTGCGGACAGTTCTGGGGCTGTTCTGCAGTCAGAGGTCCAGCTTCTGGCTGGTGCCTGGAGGGTGTGTGTGTGGAGGGAAATGGGCAGTGTGGGGAGGGGAAGTGTTGTTTATCATTCCTCTCAGTCCAGTAGTCCTCAATATCCTCTTAGTCCAGAGGTCCTCTGTATCTCCTCTTAGTCCAGTGCTCCTGTAAATCTCCTCTTAATCCAGTTTTCCTCTTAGTCCAGTAGTCCTCTTAGTCCTGTAAATCTCCTCTTAGGCCAGTACTCCTCTTAGTCCAGTACTCCTCTATATCAGGATGATTGCATGCCAGCTTCAACATCACCTGTTTCCAGCACATTTCCACCCCTTTAATAGGTTGAGAATCTTCATCTCCCCTTGGTGTGGAGCATTTCAAAGGATCTGACAGGTTTTTGACAGACTTGTTTACTTCGGTTATGTGTAGCACATTTAGAGACGAACCTCCGAATAAATGGCCGCTCACATGATGGCAATTTCATCCTGAAATGCTCAGACGCAAAAAAGGAGCGCTTGGGTGTTCCATCAGAGGGCACACACACACACACCTGTCTGTTTAAGCAGAAGAAACCATGTTTTCAGCTCTCCTGTCGTAAAGGATGTGAGATGAGGTCTGTATCTCTGCGTGTGTGTGTCTCTGTGTGCGTGTGCGTGTGCGTGTGTCTCTGTGTGTGTGTGTGTGTGTGTGTGTGTGTGTGTGTGTGTGTCTCTGTGTGTGTGTGTGTGTGTGTGTGTCTCTGTGTGTGTGTGTGTCTCTGTGTGTGTGTGTGTGTGTGTGTGTGTGTGTGTGTGTGTGTGTGTGTGTGTGTGTGTGTGTGTGTGTGTGTGTGTGTGTGTGTGTGTGTGTGTGTGTGTGTGTGTGTGTGTGTGTGTGTCTCTGTGTGTGTGTGTGTCTCTGTGTGTGTATGGGTGTTTGTGTGTAAAGCATAGTCTGTGCATTCTTCATTAACTCATCCTTAATGGAAAACGATGCTGTTTCTCTGCGTGTCCATTCAGTTGGTGTGTGTTAGGGATCGAGGAGGGGCTTCTTGTCATGGCTAAAGAATGGACTGCTGATAGGGGCTTTGATGGACAAGAGGAGGGGATTTTCTAGGATGGATGGAGAGTAGGCTCTCTACCTGATTTACATAAAAATACCCCTCTCTCCCCCTCTTTCCCCAAATCTTTCTCTCCCTGTTTCTCTGTCTTTGTCTTAATCTTTCTGTTTCGATTTGTCTTTCTGTCTTTCTCTCTGTTTATCTCTGTCTGTCTTTCTCTCTGTTTTAGCTGACTTTCCTTCTGTCTTTCTCTCTCTCTGTTTGTGTGGAACTGAGGTGCAAGAGATATCGGGTTTGAAATAGGCACTGTTCAAAGTAGCAAACTAAAGTTTAGAGCTCCATGTAATTACTCTGGAGAAGACGGATGATGGAGTTCCATTCTGGGGACATTCAGCCAGAGGATGCTCTGCGCAGAAGAAACCCATTTGCAGTTGATCAGGAAGTCTTTTTTGCTCAGACCACTTCCTACAACAAAGACACACACATGCAAAACAAGTTTGATATCAATTCTCACAGTCAAGCAAGAAGATCGCACACACACACACACACACACACACACACACACACACACACACACACACACACACACACACACACACACACACACATATTTTAGACGTCACAGATATGTGAAAGAATTCCCCACTGTAAACCTCTCTCTGTCTCTCCTTCCATTACTCAGACGTCACAGGAGTTTCTGAACCAGCTGATGTCCAAGTTGGGAGGGAAGAACCCAGAAGAGACCGGGGGCTTCCAGGAAGCCCCCCTGGCCTACGATGCTGTCTGGGCCTTGGCTCTGGCCCTTAACAAGACGGTGGGGCCCCTGAAGGCCAAGGGACGTCGACTGGAAGACTTCAACTACAACAACAGGGACATCACGGCCGAAATCTACCGCGCGCTCAACACCAGCTCGTTTGAAGGAGTGTCGGTAAACATGGAGATTAGCAATGCTAATATGCAGGACACTGATCATTTCATTAATGTGATTGTAGCCTGACCACGTGGGGAAGGGGGGAACAACATGTTAAAAATACATATAAAGATTAGAGATTCTATCAATTATCCTGTTGATTGTCTTGATAAATGACCGTTGTTTTCAGGGTTCCCTGGGCAATATTTATGTTGTGCCAATAAAGTAATTCTAATGCGGTTCAAATAAAATGTCAAAGAGCGAGAACGAGTGCGCAAGTGCGAGGTAGCGAGGTAGCGAGGTAGCGAGGTAGCGAGGTAGCGAGGTAGCGAGGTAGCGAGGTAGCGAGGTAGCGAGGTAGAGAGGTAGAGAGGTAGCGAGGTAGAGAGAGGGGGGAGGGTGATTAAAGACAGGGCGACAAGAGAAATAGACAGAGTTATTAAAACAGGATATGGCATCGGTCCAATTCAGTGTTGTGGTAAATGATGTGATTCTCTGTGTTTCCGTCTCAAGCGGTACCGTTAGTGTTCTGTCCTGTGTGTTTCCGTCTCAAGCGGTACCGTTAAAGTGTTCTGTCCTGTGTGTTTCCATCTCAAGCGGTACCATTAAAGGGGTCTGTCCTGTGTGTTTCCGTCTCAAGCGGTACCATTAAAGGGTTCTGTCCTGTGTGTTTCCGTCTCAAGCGGTACCATTAAAGGGTTCTGTCCTGTGTGTTTCTGTCTCAAGCGGTACCATTAAAGTGTTCTGTCCTGTGTGTTTCCGTCTCAAGCGGTACCGTTAAAGGGGTCTGTCCTGTGTGTTTCCGTCTCAAGCGGTACCATTAAAGGGTTCTGTCCTGTGTGTTTCCGTCTCAAGCGGTACCGTTAAAGGGTTCTGTCCTGTGTTTCCAGGGTCACGTTGTGTTTGATGCCCAGGGTTCCAGAATGGCCTGGACCCTCATCGAGCAGCTCCAAGGTAAAAACTACTGACTGATACCATCAACCGCTTCCTCCTTCTGTGTTTTTTATCCATGTCGATTCACTATTCACTCACACAGAGCTGCCAAGTGGGTCATTGTCCGGGATGAAAATACAACGTTTTCCATGTACGGAATTTAGCAACATAGTGACGGTTCTTCTCTCCACTGAGACACTTCGGTGTGTGTGCCTGTGTGTTTGGTGGAAGAAGGTCTCAATATTTTCCCGTGGCGCTGCGGTACTTACTCATAATAAAATTATATAGCTGGGAAAAAAAAGAAATGTCGTATGCATAAAAAGTTAATATAACTGCTTGAATATTTCATTGAGTGTTGGAGGGTTTCACGAAAAGCCACTTTCATGTTGCTGCCAAATGTGCTTTTCTGAAATGCAGCGGTTTCTTTTTTTTTCTGGAAGTATCCACAACGTCCAGTCCCTTGGTTTCGCAGAAAACCTGCTGTAGCTACATTTAAAAAGTCATCATCTTGAGAGACAGAAAGAGACAGAGTGGGAGATTGGCTGATTAAATTAAGATAGGGAAAGAGCCAGAAAGAGATGGAGAGCGAGAGCGAGATGGAGTGGGAGACTTTTAATTTGTTTACGTAAATGACTACACGTGGAGTTGCGCAGTGGCCATGGTAATCAGAGAGGTTGTAGCCATGGTAATCAGAGAGGTTGTAGCCATGGTAATCAGAGAAGTTGTGAGCAAGTTGCTCAAGTGCCAGTGGGTGTCAAGGTTGGGATAATGATTTCCCCTTATTCTTTGGCTTCGGCCACTACTCAGCTTCTAGGGCACACTCCGACCTCCTCTCCTTCCTCCTCTCCCTCCCCCTCTCCTGCCTCCTCTCCCTCCCCCTCTCCTGCCTCCTCTCCTTTCCCCTTCTCCTTCCTCCTCTCCTTCCCCCTCTCCTGCCTCCTCTCCTTTCCCCTTCTCCTTCCTCCTCTTTTTCCCCTTCTCCTTCCCCCTTCTCCTTCCCCCTTCTCCTTCCCCCTTCTCCTGCCCCCTCTCCTGCCCCCTCTCCTGCCCCCTCTCCTGCCCCCTCTCCTGCCTCCTCTCCTGCCCCCTCCTCTTCCTCCAAATCATGATAGTAGTTGTTATGAGGCCGTGTGTCAGTAGTGGTCCCCAGGCCCGGTTCCCTCCGTCCGTCTCCGTATGGCGCAGAGCCCGTCTATCGTGTCTCCGTGGCAACGCGATTGGATCTCTTGTTGTGTCGGCATCTTGCCTGTGCAGTCAGACGGTGCTGCTCGGTTTGGCTGGCCGTGTTCTGATCCTTGTGCCTGTGTTCTCGTGTTCAATCTGTCTGCCGCTTTGAGTCTCCACTGACAGAAGTGTTCTCATGTCCGGAACGTTCTTTGTGTTTTCTGGGGCCGATGAAAAATTAAGCTTGTTTTCCCAATCTTCTCCTCTCCGCCCGGTTCTGACTCAGAATTGGTTCAAGGCTAATTGGATTGGGTCTTTCCCAGGGCTTTGTGAAGGGGGTTTGGATTCGGGTGGTATAACGCGGCCTCTTGGTTGGCCAGCTGCTTTATCATCTCTGAACATCTGACTGACTTGGCCCATGCTCGGATGACACACACACACACACCGACACGCGCACGCACACACACGCAGGCACACACACGCAGGCACACACACGCAGGCACACACACGCAGGCACACACACGCAGGCACACACACGCAGGCACACACACGCAGGCACACACACGCAGGCACACACACGCACGCACACACACGCACGCACACACACGCACGCACACACACGCACGCACACACACGCACGCACACACACTTTGTTGTTCTGTCCTTGTGTGGACCTGAAAACCATTAATCCATGTTCCCTGTCCCCCATTTTCAAACATACACAAAGAGTTAAAACGATGTCCAGAATGCTGGTTCTCCTTCCGTTTGCCTCATGCTTTGAAATCTTCTCTGCCCTTCAGATCGGTGCGTTGCTATTGGCTGTATGTCTTGACCAATCAAATGTATGGAAATAGGAAGGTCATAGCCTCCACAGCACCCTGCCCCTTTGTGGCTGATTTCATTTCTGAGAAAATGGGAATTTGACAAAATAATTTATATTTAAACTCGGACTGATTTAGTCTTCCTGTGCATTTTCAATCTAAAACGTTTAACAGAAATTAGTCAAGAAACACGTCAGCACATCTGTAATCAAGCCTGACGTTGCAATAGGGTGGAACTAAACAATGAAACTCCGCCCAGGCAACTCTACCATCCAATCCTGTCACTTTCTGTTTGTCTCTTTTAGTTAGAATTTAAAATATATGTTAAAATATTTATAGTAAATACAGATAAGTACACGTTTGCCGCACCACAGTAATTTATTTAATATTTTTATTTTCCTTTTAATTACTGCTGATTGGGTAAGATCTGGTCTAGACCTGGTTATGTTTTAGAATCAGGAAATATTATGGACCACAAAATGTTTTTTTTCATTTTCACAACAATCTGGGACATTTACACACACACACACACACACACACACACACACACACACACACACACACACAC
>JACXGJ010012190.1:0-18290 GCA_016801105.1 Esox niger | reverse complement strand
GAGAGAGAGAGAGAGAGAGACAGATGAGAGAGAGAGAGAGAGAGAGAGAGAGACAGATGAGAGAGAGACAGATGAGAGAGAGACAGATAAGAGAGAGAGGCAGATGAGAGAGAGAGACAGAGGAAAGATAAACATTTCTGACAAATAACCGCTGGGCCACAGGTAAACGGCGTAGATGCTTGCTGCCTTGACCGGTCTTTCAGATTATTCTGCTGTTACGTCGGAGGCCCAGTGCCGCAAATCCCTTTATAGCGTGTCTGGGGTGCCGAACAATGGGCCCATGATCGGACTCTGGGTTCTGTCTGGAGGGGTGAGTCCCAGAACAATGAGCTGCCTCCAGGCCCCCGTTCCGCATGGTTTTTAACCAGATCGCTCATGGTGTTGCAAATTGGCTGATCGCTGTGCCTCCACAGCACTGTTCTGACACCCTGGAGAGACACCTCACCTCTCAGTTGGTTAGTGGTGGGTGGTCATCCTCTGGACCACACCACCCTCTCACACGGGTCAGGACCACACAACCCTCCCAGGCTGGGGTCAGGACCACACAACCCTCCCACCATGGGGTCAGGTGAGGCTGATGTTGTAGCTCCTCCCACTCTGTGAGGCTGAAGCTCTCGATCCTCCCACTTGGTGAGGCGGATGCTGTAGCTCCTCCCACTCTGTCCCGGGGGTAAAAACAATCAGGCAGACATCAGTTTAACCCAGCCTGTCCTCCTGTTGGAACCGGTCCCCGACTGCTGCTATTGGACTGTAGATGTGGCTGAACATGTAGATCAGCTGAACATCCAGCTGGATCAGACAGCTGTGCTCTGCAAGCCAAGACCACAGATGACCAATGGCCTTTGTTGGTTTGGGACTGTGGGGTTAAGTTGACACAACAGGCTCAGTAAACCTGTGGATTAGACTGATCTGGATCCTGTCTGCGGACTGTCTCTATGCAGGGCTAAGGGCTGTCTGACAAGAAGAGAGCCTATTCTTTAACAGTCGACTTATGCATGTGGCAAACGGGCGGGTGGCGTGGGAGACCGATGCCTTTTGCTGCTCTCAAGCAGAGGCAATGACTGGTTACTTGGCGAGGCCGCGGATGTCCCGCCGCTCACCTGGTCCATTACATCCCTCAGTTCTAAATCCTGTTCTGCTTCCTGTTCCTACCTCTGATGTAACAGGCTGTGGAGCCAATGGCAAGGACCCGTGCTAATCCCCGTGTCATGACGCCACACCCCTCTCAGTTGCCTGGTGACACTGTCTCCCACGGATTCCGGTTCTAGTGCTTCCGACATCACACCTGAGACGTGCTCGTCTTGTCAGGTTATGTCACGCTGTCGTGTCGGTCTGCAGCTAGGACTGTCCAGCCGTCCATCCACCATTTAAAGGGGAGGCGTTGTTACTCTCTCTGGGCTAGTGGGAGTAGACAGAGAGGGTTCATGATAACCAAACGAGGTGTAGCCAAGCAGGAGGGTGAGGAGGGGAGGTTGGGGTTTAGGGGAGAGGGTTAATGACCCTGGATGGGATGGAGGGAACGGGGAAGGAGATCAAGAGGACAACGTGGAGGAGTAAATGTAAGAGCAGAGGAGAGGGTCACCGATGAGGGAGGAGTGTGAGGTGTGGTAGACGATGTGATGGGCAGGAGGAGGCTGCAGGAGAGGGGAGGACGGAGGAGAAATGAGGGATTCTCCACAGTGTGTTTCTTCATCTCTGTTGCCAAGAATCTCCGCCCCCGGCCGGCCCATGAAAGGGATAAGAGGTAGGAGGTAGACGGGCCAAAGGGGATCGAGAGAGACTGACAACAGAGACGAGCTCCGGTTTAAAACCGAGCACATTGCATTACATTGGAGCTGACTGAAATGGAGTGGCATGTCTGTGGAACGGCGTGTCAGTCCCAAACTGCGCCCTGTTCCCTTTACCGGATACTGTGTTTAGCCCGGATTTTGGACTCTGGTGAGAAGTAGCATGCGGGATAGGGAGTAGGGCGCCATTTGGGACATGGTGAATGCACCGCAGCTATATCGATCCATGCCCAGCGCCGATCTCTGTGGGCCTGGTTGTATTTAGAACAGGCCGAGCTGCGTCCCAAAGCACCCAAATCCCCCTGTTGCCTCCGTAGCGCACTGCTTCCAACCAGGGCTCTGGGGAAGGATATTGCGCTGTGCGCCAAGTGGGATGAAGCCTGGGATGAAGCCTGGGGTGTCATTCAGTCAGGTGCACCGTAGCACGAAACACATTGTTACAGCTACTGATGTGCCAAGTCATTGTAGGAACCTAAGCTCTCTCTGCATTGAGAGGGGCGGAGAGTTGTGAAGCTAGTTAATTGGGGTGTGTGAGTGTGTGTGTCGTGTCTTGTGTTCTGATACACAGCCTGTTTCAGTCGTCGGAGTTCATTCTGCACTGGTTCCACTCCATTTAACAACATATTTTCCTGTGTGTATGTCTCTTTGGAAGTGTAAAAGAAATATGTCCCTCCCAATAGGGAGTGTGTGCGTGTGTGTGCGTGTGTGTGTGTGCGTGTGTGTGCGTGTGTGTTTGTGTGTGTGTGTGTGTGTGTCAGGAGTTAGTGTCCTCTCTGTGTGATGAACACCCTTTAGCTCCTTAGTGTCTCGCTTTCCCCTTTAAACTCTTCATGTAAAAACTGTTTGACGTAACACACACATTCGCTCTGTCTCTCTTCTCTCTTTGCCTCTATTCTCTCTTTGTCTCTTTTCACTCTGTCTTTCTTTTTCTCTGTAATTTTTGTCTCTCGGTTTCTCTTTCTCTCTTCTCTGTCTCACTTCTCTAATCTGTCTCTCGAATCTCTCTCCCTGTCTGTCTTTCTTTCTCTCCCTTTATGACCTCAGAGAGGCTAGCTTTATAATCTAATGACAGTGAAAAAGCAAGATATTACAGAGAACCCCCTTTATTGGCCTCTTGGGGACCCCCAGCCAAAGCCCAACCAACGCCCGACCACACACACACACACACACACACACACACACACCAACTAGCACACTTAAACTTGTACTTAAAATGTAATGTCCTCAAGCAGAACGAGCTCCGTTTGTGTTTTTCCAGAGCTTCACTTGTGTGCTTGAATTATTTGGAAAGCGATGGTGAGTACTCTGAGGCCATAGGTCTAGTTCTCTAGATGAAATATGAGACCTTGTTTGTGGCCTGAATTGCATTCTGTCCCCCCCCCCACATAGTGAATAAACCTTCGACCAGGGCTGATTGGGATCTGATCCTGTAGTTCACTACGCAGGGGAAGGGGTAGCATTTTGGACAGAGCCCTTTCCCCCCATTCCCGTAGCCCCTAGCCACTCTCACAGAATGACTCAACCTTAGCTAGCATGGCTCAGTTTCATGCGAGTTGACACAGATGAAATTGCACAGCAAGCCTAGGCGACAAATCGGGTTGTTCCAGCGCTAGTTATATTTTCGGCCTGATCTTGTTGTACGTTGTGTGTGCGACACATGAGCTGGCCCCCTGCTAAACACCTGAGCTGGCCCCCTGCTAAACACACATCGTCTCAATCAGTGTCTATCTGGACTCTCCGTGGTTAGATGACCTGATTCTGAGGGTCTGTATGTGCGTGTTACTAAGATTCTGTCTTATCATCCTGGTGCATTGTAATCTACTTGATATCCAGCTCAGACTAGGAGTTATATCTGCGCACCAATTAGTGTGGCTCTATGCTTTTTCTGCAACAGTGTTTTTCCCACAAGGCCTTGGGTGTAAAGTCTGGAAGCCTGCTGCTAGCTAGCTAGCTTTGCTTATTTTTCTGTTAGGCCCATTTATTCTCGCCTTGTCTGTGGGCTCTGGCAATTACAGCAAGTTAATAACATTCTTGGAAATTGTTTGTCCAATTAATTTCTGCTGGGAATAGTAATACGATGATCATCGTTGTGATAGCTATGGAGTTGGATTGATAGCTATAGAATTGGATGGTGAGTATTAGGGGCAATTTAAATGCATATGAGTTTGTCTTCATGTCCAGATACCTGAAATATGAGAACCTTCTTTCCCCCCTCTTTTTCATTATCTTGCTCTGTCTGTCTGACTCTTAGCTGTCTGTCTGTCATACTCTCAGCTCTCTCATGCTTTCAGCTATCTGTCTGTCTCTTAGCTCTGTCTGTCTGTCTCTTAGCTCTGTATGTCTCTCAGCTTTGTCTGCCTGTCTATCAGTTCTGCTCTGTTGTGACCTGCCTTGCTTTATTGTCTCTGTAGTCGGTGCCAGCAGTCCTCCCTTTGGCTTCTGGGGTTGACTGAAATGGTACCCTGTTGCTTGTAACGTGGGCTTGGGCCCGGTCAAATAGAGGGTGCTATGTGGGGAACAGGCAGACATTCAGGACATCCCTGAGTGCCCTAACCCAAACCGCATGTTGGAGTGCGGATACAGGACTTTCTGGTCCATCTTCTCTGTGAGACTTATCTTTCTTTGGCTCTGGGGACAGGCTGAGAGCCAGTAGAGTGTCTTGGAGTGACGGATGCCTGTACTGAGCCAAGACCCAGCCTCAGAGGTTCTTCACTCAGTCAACCTGCTCGGTGAGACTTCTGGCGTTGTCCTTCCTGATGCCCGGCGACTGTGCAGGATATGTGACGGGGCCACGGCTTGGTCTTTACCTCCTCAGCAGTGTGTGAGAACTGTCCGCGTGTGTGTATGCATTAGATGACCCAAGGCCCGGTCGGTAAGAACAGCTGTCCGTCTGCTGGGCACCTTGTTGTTGGCATCGCCACCGTGTCTGGGCTGGGATCTTTGGCCCCATTCTGGTTTACTGAACTGGTTTGCCAAGTTTCACAAATTGTCCCTCAAGCCCTCAGAGTGTAGTAGGAAGGACAGTCCACACATAAAGGGCTGTCGCCCACACTTAGATTCTAATTGTGAAGTCCCTATTTATCTGTACAAGCTGCTCTTCTGTCTCAGAGTAAACAGATCTCTTACCGGATAGAACTATTAGTGTTCTATTTTGGGATTCTATCCTGTGGATTGGAATGTTCCATGGTGGAATGTGACCACATAAAGACATTTGGACCAGCGAGGATTCGTGCCCAGGCTGTTCTGGTCCCGTTCGGACTCCCGTGGCTGTGTTGTAAGCTCTGCACCGAGGGTCTGCTAGCAGCAAGCTGGAGGACAGGGGTCACACAGGCGTGGCCTCGAAGGGTCTCCTCCTGGGCGCCACTGAGGTGACACGGCATTGCTCTCTGAGGCACTGCGCTCCCAAGGTTTTAAAGGATCAGACGGTACAGGACAACAGCAGCCAAACTCACCGGATCTCCCATGGGTTTTTACTCCAGGTTTAACACAGCAAAACCATCTGAGGTTATTTGGTGTGAATGAATGAAGAACACTCACTGTCTCACCCCACGAGATCACCTGCTGTCTCACCCCACGAGATCACCTGCTGTCTCACCCCACGAGATCACCTGCTGTCTCACCCCACGAGATCACCTCCTGTCTCACCCCACGAGATCACCTCCTGTCTCCCCCCACAAGATCACCTCCTGTCTCACCCCACAAGATCACCTCCTGTCTCACCATGCTGATTTCCACACAAAGATAGAATGATATTTCTTCTTTCTCAAGTGGGTCAGGAATCTGCCATGTCACCCCTGGTGCTTTCTTACCAGTCTCCCGGTATCTGTTCAGCCCCACTCATTATGTGTGATATAAAAGGCATCGTCTTTGTCAATTCTCTACATATCATCCCGTAAAATATGCAGCGGGCCTTTTTTTTGTTAAATGACCTACATTTCCACTTTAAGTGAGGCCTGGAGATGTCTGTACAGCACAGGAACTGTATGCAATGCCAGATCTTTTGTCATCCTTTATGGAATTACAGCATAAAGCCTTCTGGTCATCTCCTCCGTGTCCTCTGATTGGACCATACGCCTCCATATAGATCTGTACAGAGATTTGTGTGTTTCTCTCTCATGGTCTTTTTCTTTGTGTCTCTCTGTCTCTTTCTGCTGGGTCTCTGTTGCACAACACAATCTCACTTGTTTGTGTAGTAAGGAAGACCCACACACACTGACCCACACACACTGACCCACACACACTGACCCACACGCACTGACCACACACACACACACACACACACACACACAGACCCACACACAGACCCACACACACACAGACCCACACACAGTGAGCCTCTGCATCATGACTGTTTATTCTTGACCTTCTCTGAGGACAACCTGAGGCTGTTTCATGTTAGCAATGAACGAATACTGTAACTGTATTGCAGAGAAAATGGCATGCTGGCAAATGTTTCCGTCAATCCATAGATCTCTATTTGGAACCGTCTGTCTGATGTGTCTATTAGTTTCATAATATTTCAAATGAAATACTTAACATTACATTTAAATGTAAATGCGGAGCATATTATTTATTCTCCACATTCGCATTGTTCCTCAGTTGTGTATCAAAATATTTTGCCATTTTTTTTATGATTGCAAGAGTACTTAGTAAACTGTTGTTGCCTAGTGGAAAGTGTGTGTAGATACGTTCTGTTGGATCATTTTTGTCCTGGGACTACTTGGGTTATAGAGCGTCCATTTTTCTGATTTGGTTTTCGCTTTCCTCCTGACCTTGGCTGTTTCAGCCATTCTAGCTGCCGAGAGGCGGAGAAAAATTAAATCACTTTTTGTTTGCAACCACCAACCACAGCAGCTGGCTGTCAGTGAGTGTAAATTAGGTCTGCTAGCCCTTTGATAATCATCAGATGGGAGGAGCTAAGAAGGTACAAGACTATGGTGGGGCCCGGCAGGGGTTGGGTAACTGATTCATTAAAAATGCAAATTATTCCTTAATAAAGCATCGCGAGCTGCCCCTATGCATGGATATGAGCACGATTAACTGGTTTCTCTCAGGCCTGGTATAGTTTGACAGAGTGGCATAACGATACAGCTGAACTGGTTTCTCTCAGGCCTGGTATAGTTCGACAGAGTGGCCCAAGGATACATGTGCACAAAAGTAAGATGGGCAAAGTCTAAAATGGCGACCAAATATTGTTCAGTGTGCGCCCATTTCCCCGACAAAGCTCAGGGAGCACATTTGGACACACTCTGTTCTGTGTTTGGCCTCGGTCCCACCACTAACCGGCAGGACTCTGCGACCTAACACACAGGCCTAGAAGAGCAGCGAGGGCCGCGGGAATGAAGCGTGTAGAATCCCCTTCACAACTCTGAAGTATTCAAAAGCAAGACTGAAGCCACGTGTGTAGAGGGGGAAAACATGCCGCCGCTGGAATGTTGATTCAGTGGAGTGTCGTACGACGGCCAATTGCTCTGCAGTGACGGGTTGAACTCTTCAACTGTGTTTGTCGCCGCTAGTTTTGGGAGTTTTCAGAAACGCTCGACGGGCATCCCAAACGGCCCTCCGTTCAGCATCCAGTGCACTACTAAAGACAGAGCCCTATGCGGGAACGGGACGAAGTGTCGTTTAGGCTGACGGTCCCTGGGGATTCTGCTGTGCTGGGTTCCAGCAGAACAATGGAACAAAACTTCTCCTCATGTGCGGTTTGTAATCCGCGGTCTTACACAAAGTGTGTGTGTGCTTTTCTGTGTGGGGGTGGTGTGTGTCTGTGTTCTCATACAAAGAGATTATTGATCAACGACACGAGAACCAATGGCGTTGTTTTGTTGAGGATACCAGCTACTGATGTACGTCCCAATATCCACGCGTAGTGCGCTTGGTTTTGACAGGGCTAATATGTCTCGGACTGAAAGCGATACACTACATAGGGAACAGAATGCCACTAGGGATACAGACAGGCTTTATACACAACAGGTGACTTTAGAAACACAGAGGGAGGTGGAAATATGTGGGAAACACTGTTCAAAGAACATCTTTCTTGAGGGGTCCCTTGTGAGTGATTTTTTAGGACTGGAGATGATTATTCCGTCAGATTCTGAAACTAGGAAGGACACGCCCCAACCGCAGTCTTTTATAGTGCCGTTTCTCCAAATAAAATAATAATAAAGCAAGCAAGCAAGTTTATTTATATAGCACAATTCATACATAGAAGCAATTCAATGTGCTTTACAGTGAAAATAGAAATAATGCAATAAAATCAAAAACAGTTTACACAGAGGTTATTCCTCTGATAGCAGTATGTTTTAGGGTTGCACCTGATAATAAAATTCTTGGTCGGCATAGATATTCAATATTCTTTGAATGCAATTGGAAGATGTCAATACCAATGTTTTTTTCATTTCCGTACTTGTGTGCCCTGATATGAAGTCAATTAACATGTAGCTTCTGATAATGCTTCTAATTTCAATAAATGAACACCCAAATCATACAAGAGTTACTTAAACAGGAGTGACTGGAGTGAAAAAAACAACAGACCAAAGCACAATTGATCAGAAATAATTGGCAATTTCTAAGCAACGGGTCAAGAAGGATAATTTGTTGATTTTTCTGTTAACTGCTAATTCCTATGGCAGGCCGTTATATCGGGTCACCCCTAATATGTGTATATGGTGTTGTTGTTGATCCGGAGGAACTTGGTAGTTCCTATGAGCAAGGCTTAGGGGGAAGTAGACCCACACCTGGCCATGTAGCTGACAGGCTTTCTGTTAGTTTGTTTTCAGTAATTGTTTTGTTCTGGTCCTATTTCCTTGCCTTAAAATGTAAAAATACAATTACCTGATTACAAAAATGAACTTGCCTGCATTTTAATAAAAGAGAATTCAACCTCAGCACAGTTCTTGGTAATATGTTTGACTTGCTGTGACTGTTGTGTGGTTGTTTTTGACCCTGTAGATTTAGAAACCGATGTGCGACGTGCGTCATATTTAGGCAGCCAGGCGTGTCTAAGAAGATTCCCCCTTGACTTTCTCTGGAAAATAAATAACTAAAATGCAAATGTGAATGTAAAAATAAATATCCCCACAAACATGCGGCATATTATTATACTAATGAGATCCACAACTAAAACGAGCACATTTCTAGCTTGGCTATTATTTTATAAAAATATCCTACAAACACACTGGACTGTAGTTCAAGACAGTGAAATACAAATCGCAAAGTGGAATGATTAAAAAAGTAGCTTTGGATACCCATTTGAAATGCGTAAGAGAGACAATCCCCTATATCTGACACGACTGCTGTGTCTTCTGCATGTCTTGCCAAGTGCTATTTTGGGGTTGTCTTCTCGGCTGTTGGTCTTTATACCCGGACATGTGGGTGTGGCAGGACAAGAGGGCGTGTAGCTGTGAACACGTCTTCTCGCATTCAATCGGCACTCCGCTTGATGCTAAGCCTCGTGTCTGTGAGTGTGTGTACTGAATGGGGACTAAACTACAAGTTTACCCTGTGCTTAACCAGTCACTATCATACTGTGTTGAAACATGACAGGAAGGATTATCAGAGGTTGCTGTTTGTCGTTTTATGTAGCCAGGTTTTCTACAGTTTCGCAAAGCAACTTGATACTGGATTCAGAGCAGTGGTTCGCTAGTTGTAACGCAAAGTGGGACACCCTGTCTGGTTTTACCGCATATTATCTAATCTGTTTGACTGTGGAAAACATTGATAGCTAAAGGTTGAAGGAGTTAGATGGATTGAATATTGAGGGAAAATTAGATTAGATATCCTGACCTTCTACACTCCACTAATACTGGGTAATTATCAGACATTCTTTGATAATTTCTTTACAGGGTTTTGGATTTCTGTTGAGTACAGAAAAGTTGATATTACTTGCTTAGTTTCCTTTTGAATGAAAATAAATAAGTACCTTTGACAGAACTGGGCTAATACTGGGTCATTTCCCGACTTGTTTCTTTAAATCACTTAATTTGCAGATATGAGATATTTTTGCCTTTTACTTTTCTGTTGTCAGAGCTTAAAGTCATCAGATAATTTCATTTTGTTGCCGTGCAAACATTGTAATTGCTATCATCCACAACCTGAACAACAAGAAACTGTAATGGGTCAAGTCATTATCATAAGGTCATAGTAATCATTGCTTGCAAGTGTTTGTCAGTAAATGGACACATTGCTTTCAGAAAGAGTTTCTATAGTAACAGAGGAAAATAGCACCTATGCCACCACAGCTTCAGCTAATGCAGAGTAAAAATATTCTCCAGAGAAGGGTTGAGTCAGTATCCAGAATGGCCTAGTAAAAATGGATTTTTGATATAGCATTGTAACTAATGCACCGAAGGGCTCTGGGTTCAGACTAGGGCACTCTATATATACACCAACCAGCGGGTCGTTATTTCCCCTAGTCTGAGCTGACAATACTTAACTGAAATATCAAGACGTCCAGGAAGTCGTGTGCCTTGGTTTCTGGGTAACGGGTTAGGACAGGGGCGGTCAAAGTAGTGCACTTCTTCCCAAATGGCCCCCTAAACAGTGCTCTTCTTTAACTATAGTGCACTATAGAGGTGCCATTCGAGAAGCAGCCCTGGGGCATGAGGGAAATCCAAGGAGCCCACAACCATAGACGGAGCCGAGACATCATCCCGAGAGACAGGCCCAGGGTGGCATCGTGGCGGCTCACCCTTAAACCGGGCCCTGTTTTGTCGCTTTCAATAAAGATCTGGGGGTTTGAATCCTGCTGTGAATGTCACTGAGTGAGTGGGTGTATAACAGAAGAAAGCAAGAACGAGAGAGAGAAGAAATAGAATACAATAAGTTAAGTTGAGAAGGAGCGAGGTGATGGAGAGGACAGCAAGGCTATGGAGACAGAGTGGGAGGCTTGTGGGTGGCAAACAGTTTTGTGTCTTTGTGTGTGTGTTGACTGAGCTCCCATGGTTATTTATGTATGGTGATATTTATAGGCCACTCCTCAGCAGCACTTTGTGCCTATTATCAGATGTACTGGGTGCCACCCTGACATGATGTAAAGCTATACATCCAAAGCTATACAACTTCATGGCTAGATGGACCTAAAGCTAAACATCCGGTCATTCAGCCCTTGTATCTAGAACTGCCATGAAGTTCTCTGTAGACCCAAAGTTTTCTATGAACATAACAAATAAATCCTCCTTGTTCTTTTACATGTTCATTCAGGGAGAGGTGTGCAGGGGTACACACATGCTCTGAAAATTCATGCATGAAAATGCTCAGATACCTACCTATGCCTACTTCAATATCATACACGTTCCACAAATTCTTTCAGGAATAGAACTTTCACAGTAAAAGTTTAGACTCATTGTGGGTCTGTCTTTGAGTCCTTTGCGTTGTTGGTTGTTAACAGTGTAATTAAACGGCTGAGAAACTGAACCTGTCTCCCGTCTCTCCGCCTTCCCAGGGTGACACAGGAAACAGCGTACGATGCGTGAATACAAGTTAGTTGTCCTCGGCTCTGGAGGTGTGGGGAAATCTGCTCTGGTAAGTCATCCTTCTGTCTCCACTGGACCTCTGGTTCTTCTGTCTCAAACGCTGTCACTCGCTCACTGGTCTCCCTGTCTCTCTCATCTATCACTCATCCTCCCCACACTACACCCCCACATGGCCATGTATTTCCAGAGTGGATCACATTAGTGTCATAATATTCCCTGTATCCCCTGGTTGGTCTGTATACGTCTCTAGAGGTCTGGGTTGGGTCGTTCAACCAGTTTTCTTTTTTCGTTTTTTTTTACTGTGCTGATGTTGCAGTGATCAACAAACACACGCAGACAGAATGTTCCTCGTGACGGCTCTCTGGCCTGCCGGTTCCCCTCTCCCAGGACACCAGGGTCATAAACCAGATTATAGAGGGGTGGTGGGAACATCAGCCATTTTATGATTTTATCCGTCCAACCTCACCAGGAAGGTCACATGTGTTTCTGTGATTGTAAACGTCTTTTCTAAGGATCCAACAAACCTTGTAACATAATGTCACAGTCAAATCCCATTCTTTTTTAAAATATTCTGTGGTCAGTTATTTTCCACAAAGTACAGATTATTTTATGTCCCTAGGATCATTTATTGAAAATACACTTCTGAAGTTATGAGAAAATATTGGCATTTTGTACATTCTTTATTTTCCTGAAATATTTCTGTATTGGAGATGCAATATTTTCATCTGTTCCAATTAATAAATGTGACCAGCACATTGTTAAGATGAGACATACAGTGGAACACCGCGGCAGAAACCCTCAGACCAAAGACTGGACAGGCCCAAGACGCAGATAAACTTTTTAATGTACAGAAATTATTATTCTACAACCTACAGTCAGGAAAACCACAGTTTGTGCAGCAAACAGGGCAAATATAGAAGTGCGCTTGTGTTGTGACCATAGAAATGCAGTGTTATCTGTTTTCCTCTAGAAGGGTTGTGGAACCAATTTGTCTGGTAATCTCTTGGGTACACAGTAAATGGCTGCCAATTCTTTCTTGAATCCAAACTGCCATAAGAGTTATACTTCCATGCTTGGTTTAGGCAGTCAATTCGTTATTCCCAAATCTCTAAATACTATTTGGGGAACAACGTGGGCTACTGTTTGGAAAGCAAATACCCACGACTACGAAAGTGAATGAGGATCTTAAATTTACTGCTGATATTGTCCTGTGTTGTATTTTCTCTTTTCTCATTGGCCAGCACTGTTGTTTGAGGTTGGTTTCATTGGTCTCCATAGGTCATTGTCAGAGTAGCCTCTTGTTTCGATGAATTGTTTGCTTTAGTGAAAATGGGAAAAAAAGTACACGTGCGGAAATACCCCTTTTAAAAGATATTTGCGTAAATACAAGCCATGACACTGAAAACGTCAAGTGTCATGGCAAACGACTATTACCCAGGGGATTTGATTTTTTTTGCAGTGGGCGGCCTATTAAAAGAACCCACTCGGGGCGTCTGAGTTGTTTATCCCGCCCTAATACTTACAGCATTATAAAGTAGGGAAACCTTTCATGAGTTGGTATTGTGCAAATGTAGGTGAACTTTCTGCCAGCACTCTGGGCTGGTTAGTTCCGTCCTGCTGAACAGCATTAGGGCGTGAGGACTAGAGGGAACGGCCCCGGAATCCAAATGCACGCATCTATTCTGGGGTAACACACAGAGCACATTATCATAGCTCTCCCTCCCTACCTTTCCCTCTCCTACGTGGTCTCACTCTGGCTGTCGGTCAGCCAGTCAATCTATATCTCTCCATCTCTGTCCGCCGTTTGCACTCCCAACATTCTCTCTTTCTCCCTCACCCCCCCAACGCGCTTGACCTCCCACTGCATAGTTGGAATGCCGCCTCCCCTTTCACTGTACGCCACATAGACTTTCATTGTCTATTAGTTCTAATTGGAGCAGGATACAGCAGGATGGCGTGGAAGGGTATATGATGAGAGTTAATCAGCCTTTCAACAGGCTACTGGGGACCATCTCGGTTTTTCGGCCTAGTTCAGCCCTTTATAGTAACTGGTTAACAATTTAGACTTTTATGTTTACTATTTGCACTGAAGTCTAGTTAATGTATGTCTTAATTATTAATGCTGCACTAAATGTTTGTTTAAATGGCTGCGTCGCGGGACAAAGCGTTGGCAAATCATGCTTTATGGAGGCAGTGCTACCGAGGACCCTGCCTGGCTGAAGATCACTTGATGTAGAGCTACAGAGAAGGTCTGGTGTGCACATACAAGGGACGGGTTAGGGTAGTGAGTTAGTTCTACGGAGACCGCGGTGAGTTAGTTCTGCGGAGACCGCGGTGAGTTAGTTCTGCGGGGACCGCGGTGAGTTAGTTCTGCGGGGACCGCGGTGAGTTAGTTCTGCGGGGACCGCGGTGAGTTAGTTCTGCGGGGACCGCGGTGAGTTAGTTCTGCGGGGACCGGGGTGAGTTAGTTCTGCGGGGACCGCGGTGAGTTAGTTCTGCGGGGACCGCGGTGAGTTTGTTCTGCGGGGACCACGGTGAGTTTGTTCTGCGGGGACCACGGTGAGTTTGTTCTGCAAGGCACATAGGGATGCTTTGCCCAATTATCGTAACTAGGCAACAAGTCTACCAGTTGCAGCATAGGAATCAGGGTTTCACACGCACTGGCTCATTGCTTTTCCCAGGACAAATGTGATTTACTACTGAGAGAGGTGAGTTTGAGATGGAGACTGTACCAGACTCTGAGACTGAGAGGTTTGACATGAAATCCAGATTCACAATTAAATCTTTAGAGATTCCCTGGACCCGTCTGTAATTCTGAACCATTAGAGATTCCCTGGACCAATCTGTAATTCTGAACCATTAAGAGATTCCCTGGACCAATCTGTAATTCTGAACCGTTTGAGATTCCCTGGACCCATCAGCCTGTGATTCTGAGCCATATATCTAAAGTATTTTCTATAGCCTGGTTCTGCCCAGCTCTAAATGACCATTCACACATCATGCTGTATCTATATTCCGTTCATTGTAAAGTCATTGATAAGGCTTCTATTTCCTGGTTGGTACCCTATTGGCTGGACTGCTTTGGACTGCTCTGCATGTATAGGAGGAAGTAGAGCACAACGGGGAAGAAAAGAGTGATGAGTGAATTAGAGGATGATTTGCTAACACCAGTGTTTTCTCAACCAGGCTGAATAATGCCCCAAGAGTAATACTGTGTTAGCTTTCAGCTTATGTTTTTCACTCTCCCTCCCCTCTCCTCCCTCCAGTATCCCCCTCTATCCATCTCTCTCCTCCATCTCTCTTAGTAGTAAGAACTTTGAGTGTGCTATTAATGATTCTCTGTTAAGAATCCAGGTGCTCTTACAAGGGAGGGGCTGAACCAATTGTTTATTATAACAAGATATTTTTCCTTTAGTTTACGTTCTCTTTACTTTTACTTTTCTTTTCCAATACAAGAGCTTTTTCAAGGAAATATTTTCATCTATCCGAATGCCTTTGGTGCCCTAGAATAGCCTAGAACGGCCCATGTGCCTCGAAGGGTGCACTATTGCCTGTGGGACCTGTTGAAACCTAGTGGACTGGGTAGGAAATAAGGTGTCATTTAGGACGCACTCTCTCTATCTACATTCGTACATTATACTGAAGAGGATCGAACAGTGGCGGTCCTGTTGGTGTTTTAGATTGATTTGACCTAATTGCCATAGGAGATTTTTACAATTTGAAAAGCTGATTGGCTTTAGTCTAGGATGATCTGTGAGGATGGGAAGCTGATTGGCTGTAGTCTAGGACGATCTGTGCGGACGGGAAACTGTTGGTGTAACTACAAGTCAGAGTGAAACTGAGGACAATATGTTGTGTCAGTGGAAAGTCACACAAGATAAAAAATTGTTATTTGAGGAACTAACAGATAATTAAAAGTGAAACAATAGTTTAGACAAACTCCCGTACTCAGAAACACACGTGCTCCAACACACACACACACACACACACACACACACACACACACACATGCATAATATGCACACTTTCACACAGACACACACCCCGGGTGGTGCAGCTAGGTGTTGTGCCTGGGTGGTGTATTTGGGTTGGGTGGTGTGGCTGGGTGGTGTATTTGGGTTGGGTGGTCTATTTGGGTTGGGTGGTGTGGCTGGGTGGTGTGGCAGTGTTGGGTGGTGTGACTGGGTGGTGCGACTATATGTATCTGATCTGTGTAACCAGGGTGTCAGTTTCCCTACTGTTGCCCATTATTAACTGGTGCCAGGTAACTGCCTGCAGTTAACTTGAGCTGATTATGTAACTCAGGTTTCTTATACAAACACAAACACACACACACACACCAGCAGTAAACATTGCTGTAGACTTCTCCCCCCGACAGACCCATCAGTCACTTTTGTCCAGTGTTACAGTGTGGAGCCCCATCCCGCATAAAGGGAAATCAGCCTGCAGAATAGCAACCAGTTCATTCCTGCCTGGAGGCGTCAAGCATTAACCAATTCATCGACTAGCCTCTCTCCTGCACACTTCCCTCTCTCTTCCTCTCTCTCCCTGTCTCCCTGTCTCTCCCTCTCTCTCCCTGTCTGTCCCTCTCTCTCCCTGTCTGTCCCTCTCTCTCCCTGTCTGTCCCTCTCTCTCCCTGTCTGTCCCTCTCTCTCCCTGTCTGTCCCTCTCTCTCCCTGTCTCTCCCTCTCTCCCTGTCTCTCCCTCTCTCTCCCAGTCTCTCCCTCTCTCCCTCTCTCTCCCTATCTGTCCCTCTCTCCCCCTTTCTCTCTCTCTCTCTCTGTATGTTTTCTCCCTTTGTGCCTGTCTGACTGACATTGATGGATGAATATAGTACCTTTACTCCCCGGGCAGTGGAGAGGAGGTCCACACTATTATATTCTGCATTCTTAGAGAGTCGGAAAGGAGTCGTTTCTTATCTTTCTTTAAGAGAGAGACAGAAGGCAAGACGGACCGAGAAAACACGATTGCCTTTCTCAAACCCTCCAGACTTTAGTAAACATCATCATCTTGTGGAGTCAGTCATTGCTGATATTTGTACTGCTAAACACACTGACAGCAACACACACACAGAGACATTAACAGACACATACACCAACACACACACAAAGACATTAACACACACAAACACACACACAGAGACATTAACACACATACACCAACACACACACAGAGACATTAACAGACACATACACCAACACACACACAGAGACATTAACAGACACATACACCAACACAAACACAGAGACATTAACAGACACAAACACACACACACAGAGACATTAACAGACACATACACCAACACACACACAAAGACATTAACACACACAAACACACACACAAACATTAAGACACACATGCACAAACACACTCAGACATTAACACACACATACACAAACTCACAGGCACACTGACACTCACACATAGACCAAGACACACAGAGAAATTAACACACACACCTTTTGCATCTTGTACCATATTACAGTCCCTCTGTCTGTGTTCTTCAGTCTCCTGGTGACACTTCCCCAGTGAGGAGTTGTCCTCTGCTTCAAGCCGTCTCAGTTGTTCTCATGTTCTGTCTTCTGGCTCGACCTTCCCAGTTCCTTCTTGGAGAAGGTCTCCGTGGGGTCTGGTCAGGTAGTGCACTTGTTTTAGAGGGTGTATTTATGAGTGTACGAACAACCGGCATCCCACCTGTTGAAGTGAACTAAGTTATGGCCGTCTAGAATCCGTCTCACAGCCTGCAGATGTCCACAAACCCCTCCACTTATTCATCTGTCTCTATCTCTTTCAATTGTTCATGTTACTCACTGTCCTAATTTTCCTCCTACTTGTCTCCAGACGGTGCAGTTCGTTCAGGGGATCTTCGTGGAGAAATATGACCCTACAATAGAAGACTCATACAGAAAGGTCAGTCCAGCGGCGTTCCGTTTCCTCTACAGTTCAGTTCCATGAGCACATTCCAACCTGTACATCATCGTTAGCGGCTTATATAACTCTGACATCATTCCTGATGGCCCTATGATGTCAGCATTTGTCAGTTTAGCAGGATTCCCGCTTGATAGCCAGGCTACAAAAAAGTTTTTAAAAAATGTACTATGGGAGGAGAGGCCAAGAACACCAAGACCTATCTGAAAAACGGTGTTTACTTTAGTTGAGTTGGGTATCCTGCTGTCTCCCTTCCTTACGGGCAGGTGGAGTAAGGAAGGGAGACAGAGGGTAGTGTCATTGGGATTAGTATATTATGTATAACATCCATTATCCATGTGCCATTTCATATTGTGTTCATGTATTTTTCACTTTCTCTCTCCCTCAGCAAGTGGAGGTGGATGGACAGCAATGTATGCTGGAGATTTTGGACACCGCGGGAACGGTAAGAGAGGGTGGGGTCACGGAAAGGATGGACGGAGAGGAAGATGAGGGAGAGAAGGAGGGAGGTGCCTTAGTGGTTTTGCTGAGTGGGTGGAGAGGGAGAATCCTTTGCTACAGGTGGGGGTGGGTGGAGTTGTGTGGCAGGAAACCATATTGAACTCTGGACGGACAGACAAGGACAGGAACTGACAGAGAGAATGACTAAGACAAAATGAGATTCGGTAAGAGTGAGAGACAAGTAAGAGGAAACTATCATTTCCCCTAGAGGAGATTAGAGCTCATTTCGGTTTCTTTCTCCGCTGCGTCCTTTGCTGTTCTGTGGTGACAGATTGCTAATTGTGTCCTTGGGCTCTCTGCACCAGGATGGCTCAATCCACACACAGCTTTATCCACGATGGACGACTGTCTCTCCGTCCCCGTGTCTTCACATCAGGGCCCTCGCAGAAAGATAGAGTGCCTCGGACGCTGCATTATTCATTAAGAACAAACTGATTTCTTGACTGGCGGACATCCTTCTAGATCGAAATCGGGATGTTTCGTCACATTTCAGTCAGCAAAACGGGTGACAACCCCATTTCCTTTGAGTTTGAATTGATATGAATAGAATGCTGTCAGGCGCCCCCCCATGAATGGAACAGGGCTGTCAGGGCCCCCCCCC
>JACXGJ010012189.1:0-18380 GCA_016801105.1 Esox niger | reverse complement strand
TGGCTGATGGGTGAGTGGCTGATGGGTGAGTGGCTGATGGGTGAGTGGCTGATGGGTGAGTGGCTGATGGGTGTTTTAAACAGAATCCTAACATATTTGTTATTGTACTTGGTGCCTTGATCAAGAGCACAGTGTTAGACAATGGTCAAACTATTGGATCATAGACCAGAAACTTTTTATTTCGATATATAAGAGAAATAGATTCTGACAGTCATTGTGATCATTTGAGGGGAGACATTTAATGGCCATGACATACCCTAAAACATAATATGCCTTTAACATAATACACTCAACTTGAGACATTTATGCGATTAATTGCAATTCATCACCTTAATCATCATTTATACAAAATTATGTTTTTACAAAAGTATTAAAAAAGTGAATACAACTAATTAATCATAAAATTGTTTAATTATAGTTCTGACATAGGACATATTTAAAGTATATTTTGTTATTAATATTTTAATAATTCCATTAGGTTCTAATAACCTAGCAACATGTTCAAAAGTCAATTTGACACACACAGTAAGTACATCAAGATAAAAGATACATGATTTTAACCCCCCTAAAAAAATTCCAGAAACAATAAACATTGATAAACTTCAAATGGATAGCCAATGGCTTTAGATGGTAATTTGTCTGCTGATGGGCTCGTTGTTTTTAAACAAGTTAGTTACAGATAATTTGACATTAATTTACATGACCGTTAATGTCCAGATATATTGATTGCCCATTGTCGATTCCCCTTTGTGCCAATTTCAATGGTCTTGTGGCATAAACAATGCAATGTCCTCCAGAATTAGAGGAATGTTTGGTAAAGATATTAGCCTGTCAACAAAATTATTTTTTTGTTTTTCATCTTGATCGTCTTGTTCGTACGCTCAAAATACAAAAGAAGTCTACTCCTAAATTGAGGAGAAATTGTTCAACGAAAAAACATTAATAATCAAAAACTAAATTGTGAGATGGCTGTGGGGGGTCTCCAAGAGACGATTCAAGTCCTATGTCCTATGATGTTTGATGAAGTTTAAAAACACACAGCAAGGTATCTGAAACCATTCATCCATGCAGAATCTATACAGATCTTTCAGTGTTGTTTGTTCTCAATGGGCTCTCGTCAACTTTTTATTCCATCTTGTTTTTGAGGCTAACTGACAACTTAAAATAACCCATGTGTTATATACTCTAACTGATTCTATAAAGCCTTCAAAAGAAGGTAAAAATATGATTTTCTACATTTTACAAAACAGATATTTTTCTCCATTTCACATAACTGTAGTTACAAATTTGACCTCCCTGAACACCCAGTTGTTCCCTGAAAATGTGTGGGGCTGTTTTACCTTACAGCGGAAAACAGGTATTCACCGAAATACTATCCCGCTTAACTTGGTCAACTTTAACCCTGGGTAAAGAGGCTCGGCAAATGTCGTCTGGAATGTATGCAGGTGTGTCAATGTGTTAGAGGAGATGTTGTAGAAGGACAGAGTGCCGGCCGGCCAGTCCAGATATACCCCTACTCTGTGTGAGAGAGATGGGATGTTTATGACTGTGCTCTTGTTGTTGTGCCAGGCAGTGTAGGAACATTTGTTGGAACACTCAAGACACCAGGACTTGTCGTTGAGGCCGAACACGCAGTCATCCCCATCCCCCTTCCTGCCAATACTTTTGTAAGCAACTCCTATAGAAGCTCCTAAGCCACTCCACTCTGCTTCCCAGTAGGAGCGCCCAGACAGACCTTCTGTACACAGCACCTGAGGAGTCTTGTCAAACCTCTCAGGGTGATCGGCCACCCTTTCCCCTGATACTGACATTTGCTTTTGTGACACCTTTCTGTTGCTGCGGGTTAAAGAGAACTGTCTGTGTGCCGTGTTCGGGTCCAGTGTGAGCTCACAAGTATCTGAGAAGACAACAGAATATTCCAAACATTGTAATTCAAATGTTAATTGGGAAAAATGACAAATATCTACAATTTGAGTTCATAAATCGCTTGAGGCAATATTCAGACTCTCTCTCACTCAGGGAGCGCATGGTAAATCCACAGAGTGCTGCATCATCTGATTACAATGCTTTTCCCACAAATGCAATATGAATTAACTTTGTGACATAAATAATAATTTTTGAGACAGCGAAAACTTTCTAGAACCCCAAACAATTGTGATACACACCATACTGTGCATTTTACATGAAATGTTTGTTGTAGATTTTAAAACTGACCTCTAACATCTCCATTGACGTCTCATGGACTTAATACACAACCATTGGAAAACGTCAACTTTGAAACACACAAAAAACATTGATCAAATAAAATATATACGGCATGTACAACAGTTGGTTGGGGTTAGCATATTTTGTGTTTTGGCTGTGACAGTATATTAGTAGGGGGAGAGCAGTATAACAAGGTAATGCTGCACTCATGCTAGCTTAACCCTGCTCTCCTTAAGTGAGATAGTTGCATGTGTAGAATGACTTTCCAACAATTACTTCAAGTGATTTAGGAATGTAGATATTTGTCATTATTCCTCTTTAATACTGTAGGGGTATGTGGTGAAATGCTTGTTGTATTTGTAAGCCACTATCAGGAGTATTTAATACTTACATTTCTTCAGGCCATGTTTTAACCAGATCTCCCCTTTAGGTTCCAGACTACAACACAACCAGAAAAGCTACAATTATGATTGACATATTACAGATTCCGTTATGATTTACACATTACAATGACATGCTAATATGTTTTATGCATTTGACAACATCCTTAAATACACCACTTTGAGTATGATGCTTTACACTTGAGAAAAGTGAATTTTTACATGATTTTCTGAAGTTTATAACTTGTGTTCTTCAGTGTTTTGGAGAAAAGCTTTACTCCTATGTCTCCTGGGTGATTGTAGCTCAGATCTAGCTCCTTCAGGTGTGAGGGGTTAGACTTCAGTGCTAAATTCAGAGAAGTAAACCCATCCACTGTGACTAGACAGCCAGACAACCTGTAGGTATTTACACAATTGTTAATAATTCCATCTGTGACCAAAATAATTGTCTCAGTCATGCATAAAAAACTAAGTGTGATAAGGAAAGTATCATACATATTAACCTAAAGTTTTCTGTTTCTATTTGCAGAGCCACGATGGTGTAGAAACTGTGAGAATATTCTGTGTATTGTCAACTACACTCACCTTAGGATCTCCAGTTTGCACTCTCGTTTTGCTAATCCAACAGAGAGCAGCTTCACTCCTGAATCCTTCAGGTCGTTGTCACTCAGGTCCAAGATTGTTAGGTGTGACGAGTTTGAGCTGAGAACTGAGGCTAGCACTTCACAGCATTTCTCAGTGAGGTTGCATCGATTCAGCCTGACAATCGAAAACCAACAGATGGTTAAAAATGTATAAATAAAAATGACAAGGCTGTAATGATAATCACACCAAAAAATACCTCAGTATTTCCAGTTTACAGTGTATACTTGTCAATCCAGAGGAGAGACGTTTTACTCCTGAATCCTCTAGGTTATTGATTTTGAGGTCCAACTCTTTCAGGAGAGACGTGTTTGAGGAGAGGACTGAGACCAATGCTCTACAGCTTCTCTCTGAGAGGTTGCATTGATTCAACCTAGACAGAAAGGAACATAAACAGTATACAGTGTGTTAGAACAGAATATCTGAAAACATGGGGTGATGTGTGTTGGAGTTGTGGGCACGATAGGCTAGTGAATCTTTTCCTGTGAATTTTCTTGGCATTTTTGTTTATTTGTATAGCTAAGCTTATAATATTGATTTATGGTTGTCATTGCTAATAAAAACGTTTTAAAAGTGGCATACCAGGTTAAATGAAGGGAAAAATACAAAAAAATATGCTATTATTTACTTAAAACTACAGTAATGCACAACACAGACAATGTAAGCTACACTCAAATCTTCCCAAAAAACATTTGGGGAGACAACATGCTCAAAGTACATCCCCACGTAATTTGTGTGGCAATTTCCAACTTTTTTGGAAAGGAAAGAAAAAGTTGCAGTTGACTCTTAATTTTTTAGATCATTTCATGATAACATTTTTTTTGGCGCTTACCAGTATTTTGTAGCCTAGAAATGAGCAAACAAAAATAATGTAAACATTTTCAGGCTTTTGATAATGTTAAAGCTGCCTCTCCTGTCCAATAAAACTTTGAGGCAACAGGGAGATGTAGAATGTATTTAAAATAGGTAGGAATGTTCTTTGATTTTTTCATCGGCCCTTTTGGATTGTTTAATGTAGCAGCTTGGGTTGGTCTTGCTGTTGCATATTGTTGTTACTACCTTTCGGCCTGTTCTTATGATGATGATGCTCAATGAGACGACTTTTATTGCACGTTTCTCTGGCCTATAAAACCCCCCAACAATAATCTGATTACATCTCTCTCTCTCTCTCTCTCTCTCGCTTGCTTACTCACTTGTTGAGTAGAGTGCTTATATGCATGCATGGGAACCCAGACGTTATAGGTAGCCTACAAGCAGACGGGCATTTCATGTGCATTCTAAGAAATGGAATCCTGCCGATGCCACTGGTTACTGATGTCAGCTGTGTTCCTGATCACTGTCCCAATTCACAGTCCCAATTCACTGTCCCTATTCACTGTCCCAATAAGTTCCTTCTTCCCTCTTATGTCTTGCCGGCCATTATTTGGGATTCCATTCCATTTTGTAACGTTGTTCTTTTCATGTCTTGTTTGAGTTCTTTCTAGTTGTCCGTTCTCCCTGCATCTGTGTCCGGTTTCCTAACTACAATGTTGCAGCAACACCCCAAATCAGTGGAATTACAGGATTTCAGTGCACAGTGGTCACATCTGCTGATCAGAAATAAATACCACATTTAATGTTTGTATCAACATGGTCTCAGGGGAATATGTAATATATAAAATGTAAATCCGTGACACCTGATTTTGTACATGTTTCGTTATGTTAGGTTGCATTATAATGTTCTACCAAAACATAAGATACATTATGAATTTGCTAAAACGCGTCATATGTTACAAACACAACTTAAACGTATCATCTATTACGAATGCGACTTAAACATTTTCATTTGCCAGGCAGTGTCCCAAACTAGCAACCTAAAGCTTCACAGACAAGCACATGACCCACAGCTCCAAATAAGGATATAACATTTTGAGGGATGACCAAGGGGTCTTCTATACGTTATGAACAAATTTTAGAGTTACAGTTAACTATAGGTATCAGAACACTGGGGTTCAATTTAGGTGTTGCGATTTGAGTTGAGGTTATAGATTATGCCATGGTTTGATTAACGTTAGGAATCACAGTTTAATGTTTGGGATATGCCCATCCCCCATGTGAGTGCAGTAAGAGTTAAATAGAAGTGATTTCTGTTAAGGGATGGTAGTTGGGCGGTAATATCCCTGACTTCAAATCAAATGGTAACAAATTAAATTCACAAATTTTTCTTCCCTTGAACGTAGCTTGACCTACTGTAATATATCTTATAAATGTGGCTGTCAAAAGTGAACGTAAAATAGTTTATGTACGTCCCTTGAGACCCAGGTAGTTTCTTTAGATGTCTATTCCCATAATATCCGACAAGACTTTATGGTGCCAAGGTTATGTGTGAAAATTGCGAAGGTGTATTAGAATGCAGTGTTCGTTTCCCACATTTTTCTTTCCTCCCTTGGTATAATTTTTAAACTGTGCATCCATTCTAATGTGCGAGATTATAAAGGCAAGTGTCTACACTAATTGAGAGTGCTCTAGTGGTAAAGTTGTTGAATACAGTGTTGCCACAATTAATATTGGCGGCCATAATCATAATTTGTTTGTTCATTTCATGAGAGGAGTGTGTGAAATTTGGGTGTCAGTGCAAGAGGAATACAGATATATATAAAAAATAAACATGTCTAGTAGTGATTTTGTGACTTTGAGATTTAAACTTCGATTTTAAACTTTTCCTTATTGCCTTTATCTGACTGTGCAAAGCATTTAGTCAGGGCACTCACATAGCTCTTTTGGAGGCCTTGACTACTGGCAGCAGCCGCAGAAGACCAACCTCCAACCTTGAGCTTTTTTGGATGAGCTCGAGCCTGTGGGACAGAACATGTTAACCTGAAACAATATATAATTGTGTATGTTGACAACTCTTTGTTATAGCAGACCTTTACATGCATTGTTTCACGATTAAATTCTAAATAATAACAGATTTCTATATGTGACTTTGTTAATGCTTCAAGTACATACCGAGCATCTTTGTTCACTCTGACCTTTGGGATATTCCTAAAAAGACCGTCCTCTGATCTACAGTATTTTCTCAGGTCAAACTCCTCCAGCTCTGCACTTGATGTCAGCAACACAAAAACTAGAGCTCGCCATTGTGCAGCTGACAGTTTGGTTTCTGAGAGACTTCCTGAGCTCAAAAACCTTTGAATATCCTCCACTAAGGAATTGTCATTCAGCTCAGTCAAACATATGAAAAGATTGATGCAACTTTCTGGAGAGGGATTTTTTCTTATTTTCTCTTTGATGTATTTTATTGTTTCTTCAATATTCTTTGAGCTGCTTCCTGTCTCTGTCAGAAAGCCTTGCAGGAGACCTTGATTGGACTCCAGTGAGAGGCCCAATAGGAAGCGTAGAAACAAGTCCAGATGTCCACTCTCACTCTTCAAAGTCTTGTCCACTGCATCTTTATAGAAAATGTTTGCACGGTTGTCTGTTTTCTGTTTGGACATGAGATTCACACCCATTCTGAAGGAGAGAAACACATACAGAGCTGCCAGAAATGCCTGAACGCTTGGGTGTTTAAAGTTGAACACCTTCTCCTGGGACTGCTCACAATCCTCCACAAAATATTGTGTGCACACATCTGAGTACAAAACAATCTCACTATTATCAATTTCACAGTTTTTCAGGTCTTCCTCAAAGAATATCTGGTTGCCTTTATCCAGCTGTTGGAATGCCAGTTTACCAATGGACAGGATGCTCTCCTTCGTCCACAGAGGAGCCATACAACCTTCTTCACAGTCCTTCTTCTGAAATGCTAGGAACTGCCCATACATCTGAGTGATAGTCTTTGGCATCTCTCCACTCTCTGTTTTAACTCCCATCTTCTCCAGGACTGTGGCGGAAATCAAACAGAACTCTGGTATGTTGCACATCATGTAGAGGCCCCTGTATGACTTAATGTGTTCAATGACTCTTATAGCCAGGCTCTCATCACAAATTCTCTTTTTGAGATACTCTTCCTTCTGAAGGTCATTGAATCCTTGTGCTTCCATCACATAGTCAATGTATTCAGGAGGGATGCGATTAGCTGCTGCAGGTCGGGAGGTTATCCAAATTTGAGCATAAGGAAGCAGATTTCCCTTGATGAGGTTTGTCAAAAGCACATCCACAGAGGTAGATTCTCTAACATCACAACAGGTCTCAATGCTCTGGAAGTCAAGAGGATGTTCAAAGTCATCCAGACCATCAAAGATGAACAAAACGTTGACGTCATCATAATTAGACATCCCTGATTCTTTGGTTTCCTTAAAAAAGTGATTGAGAAGTTCAATTAAACTGAGTTTTTTCTCCTTCAGTGAACTCAGATCTCGGAAAGTAATTGGAAATATGAACTGAAGATTCTGATTGGCTTTTCCTTCACTCCAGTCGAGAATGAACTTCTGCACTGACACAGTTTTCCCAATACCAGCAACTCCCATTGTCATTAGAGTTCTGATATGTTTGTCTGCTCCAGATGAGGTTTGAAAGATGTTATTATAATTGAGGGGCATCTTTTGTTTTTCTGATGTTCTACATAATGTTTCAATCTGTCCAACATCAGGTTCATTACTATCTTCATCACTTCTACCATCTGTGATGCAAGGCTCTGTGTAGACCTTGTTAAGATTTTCATTTCCTTGTTTGACCAGATTGGATTTTAGTTCCTTTTGGAAGGTCTTAGATGGCTTTTCAAGAGTTTCTAACAAATAGGAAGAATGCACATATGATTAGATTGACATCTACTAAACATTACCCAGACTAATTAAACTTTACAATATTTAGTGTATGTATTTTATTTGCTGTCACATCTTAATGCTCCATTACTTTTTCTTTTATGCTTGGATCTCATTCTGTTTCCAGATTTTCCTCCATTCAAGGTTGAAGGACTGGCACATCCTAACAGCATCAGGAAGGCGGCTGCACATAGAAGAAACAAATTGAATTGCATCTATGCGTTTACAGTTGTAAGACCTAAGTATATCACTGTTTCCCCTTATTAAAAAAAATCTATATTTACATAATTTCGGTTCATTCGGTGGGGTTGCTTGAAGATGAAGTGTGAATGTAGCTGTAAATGGAGAGAGTTTAAGTGTTGATTAAAAGGAGTTTTAAAGTCCTGGGGCCCTTAATTATCAATATTGCATAGAAACTGCCATATCCTGTATTTATCCTGTACTTAAGTATGAACTCAAGAATATGAATAGAAAAACTCAAACTATCCTACAGCCATTTTATGCACACAAAGGAAAGCATAAATGATGAATACCACTTGTTCTCAGACTAGGTGCTCATGTACAACCATGACTACCTGCATGTCAAAATGCCCCAAATTAACCATATTTGGTAAGAATTATTTCTTTAAGAGTTAACACAACCAACTCTGAATCAATCCACCAATTAGGATTTAATGGTAGAGTGACCAAACAGAAACCACTCTTCAGTAAAAAACACATGATCTGATGCTCTGATCTGATGAAACCAAGACTGCCACATCTGGAGGATGTCATCCTTTTCACATTATATTCAACTACCACCATGGTAATCATCTGCACTTTTCTCTTCATGAATAGAATCAAACGCTTCATACCATGTTCTTATTTCCGTTGTGGGTTGCCATTATGTAAAATATCCGGCAAAGTAACGATTCAGTCTCTTAGTACAAGGTGTAAGAAAGGTGTACATATAACTGTTAGATATTTTTTTAAGCGCACGACCAAACAAGTTTGCAGATCGTCCATGAACAGAAACCTCACCGCAACAGGCGACTAACTGCATCGTCCACTGACCACTATATACTTCCAGTGACCACTTTGACTATATACTGTAGGTAAAACATGTAGTCAACATTTATAAAGAGAAAATGAACTTGCATTGGTCTTTCATTGATTGTACAGTGCTAAACAGTTCAGATTCTTTAATTCTTTGGGGTTTTTTTCCCAGCCAGCTCAAACATTGAACTCGATAGTCAGTTTGTTTAAAAAAAATCCAACTTAGCATGGAGCTAGACAATGTAAGTTTTGGCTAACAACTTAGCTTTCACCACTATTCCAGAAGTGTGCAGCCATGCTTTCTTCCATTCCAGTAATGAGTATATTTTTCCAATTTATTCCACTATCCTGTGTGGTTTGATGATGCAGCTTGTTTGATGCAGATATACTGCTTATCTTGTATGGAACACTGCTATTCAAAAGTTTTGGGTCACTCAGAAATGTCCTTGTTTTCAAAAGAAAAGCATTTTTTGTCCATTAAAATATCAGAAATACTGTGTTCTCTTTGGCAATGTTGTAAACGGCTAATGTAGCTCGAAACAGCCGATTATACTGTTCCTATTATTTTTGTTCGTGGGTAGTAAGTCTTATTTCGAAACTGCTTACGGTTAGAAAACATAGAAAATGGCTATAATTCCCCACAAACTTTGCTTTTGGGACCAGGACAGTGATATTTTGAAATCTACTTATTTCCAAAATGGGTAAATTTGTCTTTTTGTTCCCATGAAATCATAAAACCAATTAATCAAAATTAACATGAATTAATACTACAGTAATTAAAAAATTACTATAAAAGATTTAGAAGTAGTTTTTCTATATTTATATTTATACAGTAAATCACTTTCACGTAAAAGCCACCAAATGTGGTCTCCCATCATGTTTTCATTATACTGTCCTTGGTAGCGGGGTTCAAAGTCCAGTATATCCTGGTGAAAGCACTTGCCTTGGTTCTCAGAGTACGCTCCCATGTTCTTCTTGAATTTATCAATATGAGCATCAAGGACATGGACTTTGAGGGAGATCCACCAGCCCATTGTGCTCTATTCTTTCACCAGAGTCTCAACCAGCTCCACATCGTTTTTGCCTTGTGATTACCCAGGAAGCGGCGAACCACTGCGACAAATATGTTCCAAGCTGCTTTCTCCTTACTAGTGAGGTTCTTGTGGAATTAACTGCATTCCAGGAACTTTTTTGTCTGTGGTCCGACAAAGATATTGGCTTTGATCATTGCCTCAGACAGCTTAAGGAAGAAGCCTGGAACGTAACTTAAGGCTGCAGACTCCTTATCTAGAGCTCTGACATATTCTGACCCACCTTCCTGGGGTCCACCAGTGGCTCCCACTTGACGTTGTTCCTCCCCACAGAGAACATGGCCTGCTGCTGTCAGTCCAGTTTTCATAGCACATATCTACTCTTTTAAAATGGACAGGCAGTTTAAGTAGATTCAACAGATTCAAGTTCATGGTATAAGAACTCATAGCCTACTAACTGGCGGAGTATGATTCATTGACTTTGGAAATCTGGCAGGAATTCTTCATGCATGCATTTCAAAAATTAATAAATGCCTTAGTACAATAGCATTCATATTTCCAGCATGTGTAAAGGTATGTGTTCATGGAAAAAAATGACATTTCTAAGTGACCCCATACTTTAGAACAGTAGTGTCGCTGAAAAACTTGATATCAATATTTTTTAAACAGTAAAATATCAACACTTTGGCCAGACTTGTCAGAATTTGCAAGATTATCCATAATCTAAGAAAAATAAAAAAAGGTATTTACAATCAAAAGTGTGGTTCCTACCATGAGCACTTTATGTGCCTGTCGCCACTGAATACAAATGCAGAATAGTGTCTAGTCGGTACTGATTCTACTTTATGTTCTTGATGTACTTTGCCACAGAGATCAGTATATTGATGAACATTAATTAAACCTTATGAGAGTTGTTACCTGTTTGGCTGTCTATATGAAGCTTCTCAGCAAGATCATTCTGGTTCATCTTCCTCAGGATCTCCAGTGAGACTTCCACAGCTCCCTCATGGCCATAGGTCTTCACCATCTTATCTACAGTATCCTGCCTATCAGCTTTTTCTAGTTGACTCTTTCGGATATGAGGAAGGTTTTCCAGCACACCTTCTGCCAAGTGCCACTTGAATCTCTTCAGCTCATCTTCAACCAGCTCCTCTAGAGTTTCTAAAAGCAGCTTTTTAATGGTTGGAGCCATTGTGGTTTACTGAACACAAGGAATAGTCACACAAAGCATTTAGAATTAAAGTAGATTGCAAGTGCTATGTTGTTAAACTTTTGACTTCAGAAAGAATGCCAGAAAGGAGCAAAAAATATAACAAAACATTTCCTTGATTTCACATTTTTCACTTCTGTGCATTCACACAGGCAATTTCCTTAATTCTTTTCTTTGTTACAGAAATAATTGACTGTCAGAATTTCTTACCACAGACCACAAAATCCTATTAACTTACTCTAAGCATGTTCTAACATGCCCCTAAACAGAATTAACGAACAGGATTATTTAAATGATTACTTATGAAATAGCAGCGGAGGGAAGTAGCACAGGATCTTTATCCAGAAAACAATTCTGCTGTAATGTGAGTTGTTTTGGAGTTTGAGAGCAATGTATACTACGCTTGGACAAAGACTCATTCATTGCAGGGGCAATGCTATTCCAATATCCCGCAAAAAAATATATATATATACATTTGGGCATCCCCTAGAAGTACAATGTCTACCTGCCACAAGGGTGAGGTGATTAGCAAATTCACACATACACTTTGTCTGGTCAAACATTATTTAATGTCCTTTATAATTTCGTGGGAGAGAAAACTTAACAAAGCTGTATTTCCACCAACAACAGCAATCCAGTGAGACCAATATTTTTAACAGTATGTCTGACATACTATTCTTATATTTTATTATTTTTAGAAGGTATAAAAGTGTTATTTTCAGGTATCCTGAAGAGATCTCTCGCCTAACCAAAGTAACTAGAAAAATCACTGGCTAGCAATGTAAACCATGTGATACATATTTTAATAGTTTTATTAAAGGCAATTGCTAACAGCTAACTTACTAGTTTGTAGTTTAACACTGCAAGTTTAACACTGTAGTTTAACACTGCATAGCCAGTGATTTAGCACTACCCAGAGGAGTGGATATACTATATTCTGTCATTTTTCCAAATGCCTTGTTTAACAGTGGAAATGAGCCATGTTTGGCAGATTATATGAGAAACCATGACATGGACTCTAAATGCCCTAAAATGATGCATTTGGATTTGATCTTTTAGTCAAAGCCAACCCAAGTTGCATTGCGTTGACCTGGAGATTTTCTTCACACTGAACTTTCTAGCATGATCACGATGGTAAAGGCAAAAGGCCAACTCCTTTATACTTGGATTGATTCAGTGTTAAATTAGTATTTAAACCACCAGTGTGTTTTTACAGAAGGTTCTGGGTTCCTACTAGTACCTCTCATCAAACTATAGAGCCAAGATTAACGAAGTCATTCAACACAGTTGCTGGTAGCCATAAACTGTACTGAAATGTAAAATAACAAATAAGACCCAGTAGTGTAAAAACAGGTTCAATGACAGAATTGCATAGGATAAGTAAATAAGCTGCAGTCTATCCAATAACTTATATTCAGCATCACTCTGTCAAGGGAAATATTAGATAATATTATACATATATCCATACACTATATAACCAAAAGTATGTGGACACCTTTACTAAATACTGAGTTCAGGTGTTTCAGCCAGCTGCCTGCATTTTCCATTTGAACTAGCTACCTTTTCTAAATCTCAAACATTGTCAACACTAAAGCTAGAAAACATTAAGGAGCTAGGGTGTAGGCTACTGCCAAACTACACCATTGACTGATTTATAGCAAAAACATGTAACGTATTGATATACTGTGCTCTGTACAAGTCCTTACCATGGTGGATCTGGTTTCTATCAAAATCTTGGATAATATTTACTTTGTCGACCAAAGAAATGTCAACTTGGGCTGAGGTAGCACTGTTCGGAGAACAATCTGAGAAGACAGGGTTTTTCCTGGCTCAGAATAGGCCTTCAGGGGATGATTACACACAACAGTAAGCATGATTGGTCGGCATGCATTAAAGGCAATTTGAGTTACCTTATGACAGAAATCTATGCATTTTCAAAGTTCTTTGCTTTTTTATATTTTTTATATAGGCCTAGCCTATTTTTTGCTAAGCAGAGCGGGGCCCTTGGGGCGTGGGCCCCCCTGCATAATTGTGGCAAGATTGTGAGCATGACCGTGATTAATGGCAAAGAAACAGATACTCGGCATCAGTGTCTGTGTCTTGTGATTTCTTTGATGATAGTTCTCTGTATTTGAATATTAAAACTGACCAATTGAGAGAAAATTCAGCTTTTTTGTGTGCTAACCTGCCCCGGCCTCTATGCCAAACCATGCGTTCCATTGTCTTGAACCACTGAACTAAGGTAGTAATGGTTAAAGTAAAACTTGCTTTCTCTGTCCTCCCAAAAACATATTGGATTTTTTAAAATAGAGTTAAAAATCAGTACACTAGCTAAAATTTGTAAACAAAAGAAATTTGTATATTATCAAGCCCCTGCCACAAAAATGTGGATAATATGCATTAACAACCTTATTAAGGTATCATTTAACAGAATATTAATGTTTACAAACGTGATATAAAATGCTCCAAATCTTAATCTAATTTCCAAAGATACTTTTACAATAATTCTTTTTTCTTTATTTGTGTCAAAATTCCCAAAAGTTAATATTTTCAAACCCTGTTTTTGTTGTTGTATCAAACAGCATCATTCAAACAAGGATTGAAGTAAATGAAACATACGTGTATGTAATATAGAATAGTAACATAAACTCTAAAACAGCTAATTAATTGTCTAAAAAAAGGTAGATGCAAGCTTTTTCTCCAGCCCTTCACAAAATATCACATTAAGACAATTTCATATATTTAAGTACAGGTTAGTCCATTGTTTGTGTTCATAGGGAATGGTTCTCCTCATTTTAATGTCAAAACCATGCAGCAATGTTCACGCACACACACACATATTTACTTACTTGTAGGACAAAGATATGATGCTGTTATGTTCTGATCTTCCTTCCTTCCTCAGTTGTAATGAAAGATATTAGCTGTCAATAGAATTTGACATAATGACCATCCCTCCTAACGCATCCAGTTTTACAAATTCCCCCCAGTGTTGTTGGAGTAGTTCAGAGGAAGAAAGTGAATCTCTTCCAAGTAATTGCCAATGGGTATATTGACTCTGGGCCAACAGTGTTGTTCAGCAAGTTGATATGTACATGTATTTCTGGATGTAAAAAATTCACTGATAAAAATTGTAGGGTTTGGAGCCAATCAGTTTCATTTCTGCTTATCTCAAAATAGATGATAAAATTGTCCAGAATATAACATGGTATATAATGTTTATTAGGTGTGCTTGCCGACGGCAAAGTAAAACTATAGGTTTCTCCCATACCTCTTCTTCTTATTATTCCTCCAGCTCTACAGCCTATACAGTAAAAGTTATAAACACCAAACCAACTCCCAAATGTCCCAAATGCTTGAGCATATCTTTTTGATAGCTATTATACTTTTTATACTATATAAATATTTAAATGAGCCACCAATGTAGTTCAATGGGGAAAAAGTGTCCCTAGACTTGAATGGCAAAAAGTCAATTTTTTTAGATGCATCTCCTCCTAAATTTTTATACTATGTTTACATTTGTAATTATTAACATTCAAAGTTGCATAAATTAACATGTTTGAATGAAAGCCAATGTAATACAGAGGTTTCAATTCAAAGTATTAATGCTTTTGGGCCAATCATCCATTGATAACAATTATTAACAGTTGACTGTATAATAGCTAATTTACATTATTAGGATATAACTGAGAATGACTCTTGAACCGTTCGTGCTACAGACAGTAAATCAATTTGTTTTCAGTTCATATGATTAAATGTTTATTGATTTTACAGATACTAATTAGCATAAATTGCATAATTAGTGTTGACCAGCTATTAGGCTATATCCTTGCCTTTGCTGACTAGCGTATTCATCATTCATTTGTTATTGAGCTGTATCATTTGAACCGTTTGAGCTACAGATAAAAAACAGATTTGCATTCAAAAGTTCAAACTATCCTCAGTTCATATAATGAAACCTTTATTGATTTTACTTATGTGAATTAGCGTATTTACAATTTTTCTTAACTGCTAACAAGCATCAGTCAATACTGAAACCACAATAGCAAAACTCTTCACACAGTGTGCATTACCAACATGCAACGTTGCAAAAGCTCAAAACAAGCTTGTTCAACCAAAACACTGGCAACAATCCTTACTCAGAAACACACATTACCACACATAACACACTGACCTAAAAACACATTAAAAACAGGGAGGATAACATAAATTACAAACATTAAGTTTTTATAAATAATTTTTCACATAAATCAGTATTTGATCATTGAATAAGACAAACACCTCACTTGACTGTATTGACTCTACTAATGTACAGTGTAAAAGTGTTTGCCCCCTTCCTGATTTCTTATTTGTTAGCATGTTTGTCACACTTTTTCAGATTATTATCAAACAAATTAAAATATTAGTCAAAGATAACACAAGTAAACACAAATTGCAGTTTTGAAATGAAGGTTGTTATTATTAAGCGAAAACAAAATCCACCCCACATGGCCCTGTGTGAATATACCCTGTTTAGTTATTGAACAGATTGGCCATTTAGCTTTTTTTTAAATACCATCTAGAATAATTAAAATAAACATCATACCATTCTGCTAGGTAAGCATTGGCTCCTTTTCAGTGTAAAGCAGTGGCCTGGCACTCAATTAGTACAGCCTAAAATATGTTATTTCACAATGAAAGATCCACCACACATTATATTTGGCACTACGCATTCTGGTAGGCATCTGTCACACCTAGATTCACCCATCAGACTGCCAGAGAGTGAAAAGTGATTCATCACTCCGGATAACTCTCACATTTGTTCCAATTGATATACATTTTTAAGACAGTATAACATAATAGCAATTTTTTTAAGAAATACCAGCTACAATAATTAAAATAATCATCACACCATTCTGCCAGGTTGTGACGTTGAGGTGACGGACAGCGCCACCATCTCCCGCT
This sequence comes from Esox niger, assembly GCA_016801105.1. NCBI lineage: Eukaryota > Metazoa > Chordata > Actinopteri > Esociformes > Esocidae > Esox > Esox niger. The sequence continues at coordinate 2,194 of JACXGJ010012189.1, read as the reverse complement.
CTTCCGGTATTCCCAACAGCCATGAACTCATCCCGGTCCCCTTCATTTGTCTTGTCTCCAATAATCACTCACACCAGGTCCCAATTAAGCCATTTGTATGTGTTTAAATGTTTTTCCTCTGCTCCCCTCAGTTGTCAGTCATTGTTCCATGTTGCTGTGTGTCCTGATGTGTGTAGTGAGTTTTGTTCTTGTTTACTATTTACTTAATACCCTTTATCATAAAGTGCTCGGTGTTTTCGGTTTCTTTGTGTGTTTAAATAAAGACTGCACCGACTGCCACAATTGCCTGCGCCTGGTCCATTAACCCCACAACATCACAACCCGGGACACAGGTAAGCATTGGCTCCTTTTCAGCGTAAAGCAGTGGCTTGGCACTCAATTAGTACAGCCTAGAATTCCATAATGTAAAATATTCATTATTTTTACTGGGGTTAGGCACTATTTGGGTTAAGTTGAGTCCTACTGCAGGAAGAAGTTGAACCATCTCTTCTAACTGCCTTTGAGTTTCATGCCTTAGAGCCAACAGTGTTGTTTGGCAAGTTTATATGCAAATGTAAAAGTTGTGGTGGTAAAAGTTGCACTATGGAGACCAAAAGGTAGGATTTGAAGTCAACATTTTGGTTTCTCAAAATTACATATTTGTCCAACATATAATGTTTACAGAAGTGTTAAATTTATATACAGCTCTGAAAATATTTAAGAGACCACTCCCATTTCTTCTTAAATCAGCATCTCTACATATATGGCAGCCATTCCATTCCAGTGTCTGTTAAATTCCAACACAGGCACACCTCATTTTACTTAATGAGGTACTGGTTTGGTGATTAACTGAACAAATCAAATTTAACAAGGCAAAGTATAAAATCCACTGCTGTGGTCATCACTCTCCTCTTGCAATTTGACCAGCTGGATGGCAAAAACAGTGCAAGTAGTACCTCAAAGGTAATTTGAATAAAAAAATAACTCTTCTGCATGAGAAATTAGTTAAAAAGAAAAGCTTTGAGTGACGAACAGAAGGGTTCTATTCTGGCATTACTGGTAGTAGGATTTCAGGTTCTTCCAACCTGAAAATCACAAAGATGGCGGTTCATAAGAACAAGGTCATGCAACAGACATTGCGGACAACAAAGCTACAGACTGGCAGAGGGTGAAAACGACTGTCCGCTGTCCAAGATGACCGTCAACTCATTCGAATGTCACACAACAGCCGTAGGATCACATCAAGTGACTTTCAAAAGAATGACAAAAAGCAGCTGGGGTGAAGTGCACGGTGAGGATGGTTTAAAACAGGCTCCTAGGGGCAGAGCTGAAGTAGTGCAAAGCTAGAAAAAGCCCTACATCAAAAAGCCCTTCATAATTTCCACTGCTCCCGATTTCATTGGCGGTGTGTTCACATCACCCCAGCCGGCGCTTTGGCATTGCGCGTGTTGATGTGAGGCTTACAGCCGTACAGCTGCTCGGCCATGGAAACCCATTTTGTGAAGCTCCCGATGCACAGTTCTTCTGCTAAGACTGCTTCCAGAGGCAGTTTGGAACTCTGTTGTCCGTGACACAACAGATGATAGGCTGTGTCTACATGCTACGTGCTTCAGCACACGGCCTCACTCTGTGACCTGGTCTACTACTGGCTGGACTGTTGTTGCTCTAGATGCTTCCACTTCACAATTACAGCACTTACAGTTGACCTGGGCAGCTCTAGTAGGGCAGAGATTTCACAAACTGACCTGTGGCAAAGGTGGCATCCTATGACAGTGGCACATTTAAAGTCACTGAGCTCTTCAGTATGTATTGTACTGCCAATGTTTGTCTATTGAGGTTTAATGGCTATATGCTGGATTTTAGGCAACTGCATGCAGTGGTTGTGGCTGAAACACCTGATCTCATTCATTAATAGGGGTGTCCTCATACACCCAGCCTACACCCAACCATTTCCAGTGACAAAGTTATTATCTCGCTCTGTAGCGAGGACAATGTTGGGTTCTGGAAATGTATCGTGCTCACTAGCAGTGAGTGTGGGTGGGTGAGTGAGTGAGTGTGAGTGAGTGTGGGTGGGTGAGTGAGTGTGGGTGAGTGAGTGAGTGTGGGTGAGTGAGTGAGTGAGTGTGGGTGAGTGAGTGAGTGTGGGTGAGTGAGTGAGTGAGTGTGGGTGAGTGAGTGAGTGTGGGTGAGTGAGTGAGTGTGGGTGAGTGAGTGT
>JACXGJ010012188.1:0-18385 GCA_016801105.1 Esox niger | reverse complement strand
TATATATATATATATATATATATATATATATATATATATGTATATGTATGTATATGTATGTATATATATATGTATGTATATATATATGTATGTATATATATATGTATGTATATATATATGTATGTATATATATATGTATATGTATGTATATATATATATGTATATATGTATATGTATATAACACACACGTTAGGGCTGTGAGGTCATGTTGATCGAGCAATTGCCGTGACCAAAATGGCTGTTCTAAAAAGCCATAGCTGTCATTTATTCCGCTCTCTTTATCAAGGTCTCTGTGCCCTATGGCCTCCTGTTGTCCAGGTTCTAAAAACACTGCACTATGTCAGTAATAATAGGGTGCTGTTTAGACCTCATTTCAGCCTTACAGTCCTCCAACACAGAAGCTCCATCCTATCCAAACCATGTGCACTCTCCTGCCCCCTACAGGTCTGTCAGAGGAGTGCAGGGTGCAGAGCCCGGCCTTCACAGACGCGGTAAGGCTGCACAGGCAGGCTCAGGGACACTACGGCACCTGGGACATGTTGTGTGGAGCGCCACCCCAGGTGAGAGGAACATTATGATGCCTAAATGTACTGGCTCGTGTCATGTTTTCTACCAAACGTTCAGAAGAAATAAACCTGAGTGGTCAGTGTCCATGACGGATATCAGTCACGGCGAAGTTGTGTAGAGATGGGTGCGTTTGTTGAGGTTTGTCCATTTCTCTGCGTATTCAAGTAGAAACTGAAGCTCCCCCTTCCCTGTCAGAGTTTGACCCGACTTATGGTCCTCTGGGCGGGTCTCTGATGAAAGGGTTTCTTTCAGTCCTGCCTTCTATGTTTCTCATTCCTGCCTGGGTGGGACAGGCCCCTACTCAAGATCAGGTGTGGCTCTGCCTGGGTTTCTATGGCCTTTCTGCTAAATAGTGTTCCTTCACTCTCACTGAGTGGGCTGGGTATGCTGTGAAGGTAAAGGGAGAAGGTGGTATCCAGCCCTGAACCACATCCCTCCTGGATAGCTGGACCTAATTCATAGGGTAGTGCGTGCAGTGGTTCACAACCTTTTTGGTAACTGTATAACCAACTGAATTTTACCCCTGCTTGAAGTACCCCCACTTTTGTGCATTTTCCCAGTAAGCCTATGGTCTCAAGTACCCCCTGTGGAAAATGCCTAGTTTCTTTGTTTGGAAACCTCTGGTGTGCTGTAGTAGCATCTGTTCTCCAAGTAGTGTTTCTAATCTGCTACATGGAGTTGACGCAAAGCATCACAAGCTGTCCAAACCAAATGTGTGATCAACCACACAGCAGGCATCTAGGGAGAAAGACAAGTTCTGAGTGTGAGGCAGTTGGCCACGGTGTTCAGCATCAACACATCGCCTGGTCCATATTCAGACAGTATGTCTCAGGTAGAGTAGGCCCAGTCCAAACCTGGTCCAAGAATATTATCATTTTGTAACACTTATGGTTTTATACCATGCGCTGAATTCTTTTCTATTCCATATTCTTGACCATTGGGACATTATGCTCATTGTCATTATACAGATCAAGTCTGAGCTGTCATGATATCATGCTAATTGAGACTTAGTAAGTTTCTATCATTATATCAAGTTAAAAACCATGTCTGAGTTATCATTATATCATGTTAAAAGACAATTATTTTGAGGTATCATCATATCATACGTGCTTGTTTTCAGTTTCTATTATACTTTCATCGGAACTCAGACTTGTTTGTTTTATTCAGGTTTAATCTTCCCTCATGAATCAGACAATTGTGTGCCATCAGGCCAAATATTTCACATAGTGTTTAGTCCAGGGTAGTATTTAACAGAAAGACAAAATGTCATATTCTTGGTCATGTTGGTTTAAAGCCTAATGACTAAACTACTGTTCAGGCTCCTTAATGGTGCTTTGGAGAGGTTAATAAAGAGGTATTGAGCACAGAGAGAAAGAGAGAGTGTGCGTGCGCGTGCGTCCGTGCGTGCGTGTGTGTGCGTGTGCGTGTGCGTGCCTGTGCGCATGCACTGAGTTCTGGGTTAGGGGCAGGAACCAGTTTTCCCTGTGTCCATCTGACTAGTGTCAATCGACCCAGTGTGTCCACACACAGGAAAAAGGCCATAGAGGCTGTGTTTGTGCTGCAGGGTTGGGGCTCCTGGCGGGTGTTTCTGTAGGATCTTTGTGGCCTACACCTGTGACAACCCCTCCCGTCTATGTTGGCATCGTATTCGGCGCCTTCTGTTGGGCGCCGACTAAAGCGTGGAAACTGAGAACTTTTCATTTTAACACATTTTCTCTTCGATCCTTATTTCCTTCCATGCTACATGTTTTGCACTTGTTATTTTTTCCTAGTGTATCCTATTCTACTACTCACACTGCCATGAGGCAGTCGAAAATATAATTTAATGCAATTCTGCACATTTGTCATCATATGTGACACGCCTTTGGTAGCTGTGTGTATGTTGTACGGCTGTCTGTCAATTCAAAAAAGGTTGTTGTTCCCAGAATGCCAAACCCTTTCCCTGATATATTAGCCTGTAACTACTGAGTTACACAACGTTACGAGTTTGACCTTCCAATGTCTCATTTTTCAGCCACTTGTTATAGCAACACCATCTGGCCAATCTATGTACACTTGGAAACGACAAGAACCATTATTCATGAAAGGTCTGTACATTTCGACAGACCTTCACAGAGACTGATAAAGTGCCCTGTCAGATCCCATCAGGCTGTGTGAAGCCATGGTCCTACGTCCAGTTTTAATGATGGCCTAACGTTGACGTAACGTTGACGTAACGTTACCAGCGGGTGGGAGTGTTTTGAGATGTGTGTCCCGGGGCATGATTCTAAATTAGGTGGATACACTGCTAGTAAAAAGCGTGTGTTTTTGTTTGCGGGTGTGTACCTGTGCCTGCGTTTCAGCACCTCAGTGCAGGCTGACTAACGAGCAGAGAGATATGATTGGATGTTGTTCTGGGGTTTCTCATTGCGGTGTTTCAATACCGCTGCCCTCTCCCACTAGCATGGGCTCATTTACCAAATCCTCACATTCAGCTAAACCCATTAATGTAATTAAGTGGTTTCTCAACTTAATTCTTAAATGTGTGCACATTGCTGTTTGATACAAAACTGTCACAAAGCTCACATTATTTTACTTTAAGGGACACCTAAATTACAAAATGACATTGTTTCTCACCCTGTAAGTAGTATATGGTCTGACAGGCATGACAAAAAGCAGTGCTTTGCTTTAGTTTAGGTGGCACCTTGTGCAGCTGCTAATATTTTTGCGTTTGTGGCAAAACTGATGTTGACAAAGGACCTATATTGGCATGTAGGTTAATTTTCTAGAGCTTCACAATTTTAAAGTTCTAACAGTTATTTTAACATGGAACATTTTTATATTGGTAATGTGACTTGGATTTGGGCAACAGATAATAAAATATTTGGATTTGGAAACTGTGAAAAGGTACACTGTTTAAACTTGTTAATAGCTTTCAGGGTAAGTACACCTACGTCTTTTGGTAATGTGGTTAAACAATCCCTTTATTTATATCAATGTTTCTTTACATTGCCAACCACTAGTTTCTCCTCCAGGTTAATTATCCCGGCACATCCTACACACACACATTAAAGATCCTGTTTACTTTGTTTCCACGTTGTGTGTCTTTGTGTTCAAATGCGGATGCCTGATGTCTATGTCTGTCCGTCTCTAGATCCTTGCAAACTTAGTGATGGAGACTCTCCACCCAGAATTGAGGAGTCTGATTGGTCCTCGGCTGAAGGGTAAAATGCAACAGAGACAGAGAAACTGGATGTTGGTGAGTTGTTCCTCTAGCTACAAGTTGGACTGACCGTTGGTTTATTTTGTCTTTCTCATTAGCATAGGTGATTGTGATGTGAAAGAATACCTTGTGGACTCTAGACCCTTTTTGTGTTAGCAAACCGCGATGACCTATTTCGTGAGCGGAGCCGAAATGGTGGCGGAAAATGACAGTTACCTCTACGTCATATAGGAATTTGGATCATCCTGAAGCATTCTCCGTGTTATTTTGTAAAATAAATGTCATATCACAGATATAATATAATCTCATTCTTTAATTAAATGCTTGTATAAAGCTAATGTTGCTAACGTTGTTCAATGGTGTTTACCATTATGAAATAGCCTATTGAGATAGCTTTTTTGTGATTGCTTCTGTTACTAATTTATCGATATTATTATTATAACTACATAATTGATTTAGCCTGTGTGTGATAAACAGTGGACAAAACCTTGCCTGATATGAAATGGGCACTGCAGAGACGAGCTGAATTCATCATTCCAGGCTGTCTGTTTAATAGATTGTGTTACTGCTGATCTGATAGAGTACGACTGACCAGCCTACATAACCACTGGCCAGCCTGTAAGATGCACTAATGTAACAAAAGCTCCACGCTCTCCCTGTCCCTCTCCAGATCTCAGATGTTGTGTATAAGCAGGTATTGTCTCAGACTCAGGCCCAGTATAAGACTATGGTGCAGGCTTGCGAGGCGGAGACACCCCGTCTAGACGCAACATTGCGCACAGACATGGACCAGATCATCACCTCCAAGGAGCATGTCAGCGGCAAGATCCGTGGTGAGACAAACAAACATTCAGCCTTTTGTCCCCCTAACCGCAGATGTGGAACCCAACCGTCCATATGGAACTCTTCATACAGGCAGATAGAGTGTATGTCAACTTAACTCAGTGTACTTCTGTCAACAATGGACAGTTTACAGTACAGTAAGGTATAATCATGTTTTTTCCAAAATATTCACACTGTCCTGTTAGAATTGCTACAATACTCCCCAAGGGAGAGTCCATTGTTAGCTACCGTGTTTCATTTCTGTAGGCAGTGGTTTGAGTGCAGGGTTAAGAGGTATTAGCACAGTTAAGCAGTCCGACCAGTCACTGTCAGCTTCCTAAATGACACCCTTTTCCCGTGACTGGCAGTGGTCAAAAGTAGTGCCCAACCTACACATAGAATGGGGTGCCTTAGCATTAAAGTGGTAGCCTGGTAGTCTGTAGCTCTGTTTTTGTTAGCTCCTCCACAGTTACTTCCCCTTGTCTGCGCTAACTCTGTCGCGTCTTCTACTGTTTTGTTACAGCATCCAGGTACTGTTCCAACTAAAAACGACTTGGCAGTGAGCACTTGTTTTCTTTCTGTCATGTTATGGTTCCCACAGAGCCAATGTTGAAGGACTGCATTCCAGAATTGCAGACGAATGTTTCTGTCATCCCACTGGTACACATGGGGCAGGGCTCACAGGTCCATTATGTGATATGGAATTATTATTTTAGTCCCTGAAGTGTTTGATTTAGGTTTATCTAGTTCTAGCCAAGTAATGGGCCAGCTAAACCATAAATTAATGATGTAGTTAGATAGTAACAGAGGTTTGGCATTGCTAATTCTGTAACCACAGTTGCCATACAGCAGTAGCTTCTGCTGACCTGGCAGATGGTCATGATCTCATCATTGTAACACTTACACTCTTTGTGTGAAACGGACAGATGTGTTTGGTAGTAGTGTTAGGTTAACACCAGCCAGGTCAGCAGCGGTTAGGAGTAATACTAGTTTGTTTTATTTCATTCAGTCTGATGCTCTGGGTCCTTGCCTGTGGTCTGTGGCTTGTTACTGACCACTATGGAGCCTAACCATATTCATTCCTCCACATCTCCTCCCTACATAGCTCTGGTGTTGCCCAGGGCAGAGCAGCTCCTGCGGGGCAGTGTCAAACCCTACGTCAGCTCCATCCTGGAGGCCCTGATGGAGCCCACCAGCCGAGGGTTCTCTGAGGTCCGAGATGTCTTCTTTCGAGAGCTGGTGGAGTTCAGTAAGAACACGCTCAATGGAGGAGGAAAGGCAAAACTTGGGGAGGTGAGTGGACCAGACTGGACACACCTGGGAGTCTTAAAATACAAACAGATCATACAACAGAACATTAGAGAGACCTCTGTCTGACCTCATCCCCTCAGCACATGGAGAAGATATCTATGCTGGCGTTCCACCCCGTGAAGATGCAGAGCTGCTATGAGAAGGTGGAGCAGCTGAATCTGGAGGGGCTTCAGCAGAGGTTTGACCTGATCAGCCCCTCTGTGTTCATCCAGAGGGCTCAGATCCTCATGAGAGAGGTGAGGAGGCGTTCTGGGGACATGGGTGTGCTCTGCCACGCTACATTTTTGTTCTTACTGGACTTTCTGACAGTTATGGCCCCATCTGGTGGTGAGGGAGGGAATATTGGAAACACAAAAGTAACTCATTTGTAGCCTTACTGGATAGGAAAGGGGATATTTGTCAGTTTGCACACAATGTACAACTTGTATGGGGAGCCACCATTTAGTTACAGGTCAATTGTTCTAACCACTAGGCTACCTGCTGTACCACAGGAACCCAGAAGGAGCTACGCTTGATCAGTGATCATGTGATTTTCCCCCATGAACCTGTAATGTCTTCTCCCTCTACTACAGCAAATGGACAATGCTGTTTACACTTTTGAGCAGCTGCTGTACCAGAGTCTGGAGGCGGAGGGCCAGGCAGGAGAGGACCTGTGTAAGACCATTGAACGCTGTCAAGACAGAGTGCTTAAGGTTGGTCTGATGGTGGATCACAATGAACGAGGACCGCGGTTGTGCTGTAATGGATGAATGACTAATGAGAAATAAGCCATCAGTAAGGTTGCAAAATGTAAATTTTCACAATCAAAGGCTTTTCAGAAATTCCGTTTAGAGGATTCCAGATTTCCTTCTTTTCCCCCCCTGTTGATTCAGAGGCTGAAAAACCTGTGAATTGTTGCAAAGCTGACTTAATTTTGGAATAGTTGCCCTCAAGAATCTAAAAAAATATAATTTGTGTCCCTCTGTCCCGGTCAGAAATATGACTACGACAGCAGCACAGTGCGGAAGAAGTTCTTCAGAGAGGCCCTACTACAGATCATCATCCCCTACATGCTGAGGCAGCTGGCGCCCTCCTGTGCTCCGGTGAGGCTCCATGTACTGCCTCTCATTTGTCCCACCTGTGACTTGGTCTCCTTCAGACACAGATGCCTGAAACTTACCCCTGTAGTCTGTTCCTGCCTGAAAGGGCGTTCAGTATATAACCATGTCTCACACGTTCAGGACTTGGGTCAAATGTGGTGCATCATATACATTTATGGCATGTAAACTATAACAAAATGCTTTAGAATTTGCAACCCAGCCTTCCACCCAGATTGCTTGCTGTAAATTGCCTGTTACTAACAGAAAAGATGGAGGGGAAATACATTTTACATGTGGTTATAATTTCATGAATGTCTAGTGCTTCTGTAGACCGGTCCCTGTAGAAATGTTAACTATGTTGAGTGCATTAGTCTGTAACTGTCCTCCACTCCCAGGACCTTCCTCGCTTCCAGGAGCTGATATTTGAGGACTTTTCCCGGTTCATCCTGGTGAATAACGTGTTTGAAGAAGTGGTGCTGCAGTCTGTGAGCAAAGACATCATGATGGGTGAGTGATACCTGTAGCTTCATGCATGTAAATCCTGACAGTATATTGAATAATGAATGTTGTGGGTGGTTGATGCAGAGATATATAATGTCTATTGTCTATTTAATGACTATTGTTATTTACAATATATCTCATAGTCAAAATTATGTTTTCTTTTCAGTTGGGTGATATTTGGATGAAAACATATCAAAGTAAATGAATAAAATCTGAAACATAACTCTTACTTCTTAACATTTGCTGGTCCCCTGCCCATGTCAGAAAGTTGGATTCAGGATTCAGGCCACTAGTAAAGTTTAATTTGAATATACAGATGTTCATGATTTACTCTATTACCTAATTTACATAGGAATTTGAGTGAGTGAGTGGGTGAGTGGACTTGATCAAAATGTTTTCTTGGGGCTACAATCTTATCCTTCTGTAGCACACATGGTAGGCAATATGCATCAAATCACAGCACTTCTAGAATTGTCACAAATTGCAATTCTATATATGGTTGTCAGGTATTAGATATCATATTGTCATGTCCCTGGCAATGAGTTGCCATCACTGTTTGTTATTGCAACATTATTTACCATGTTTGTGTTAATTAATACTGAAAGAGATGGGCCACTAAAAGGTGAAAATAAATGTCTTTATTTTGTCTATTCTTTGAACAGCCCTACCACGAGAGTAGAGAATTGGACACTGTCTGGGCCTGAATTCACAAAGCATCTGTAAATTGGAACCCTGATCTAGAATCAGTTTTGTATTTAACATCCCGATGGATAAAATGATGTACAGAAAGGACCTGATCTAGATTCTCTGAATCTCTGTGACGTTAACCTGTTACAGAACCGTTGTGATTATAGCCTGGTGGTGATTCCCTCTCTGTGTCCCTACAGCTGTGAAAGAGGCGGCGGCCCAGAGGAAACACAACCTGTACAGAGACAGCATGATCCTGACCAACAGTGACCCCAACCTCCACCTGCTGGGGAAGAACCCATCGGTTGACTGGGCCACCCAGTTTGGGGGTGGGGAAGAGGAGCCAGAGGGGCACCTGCGAGGGGGGGGAGGCTCAAGCAGGAAGCGCAGGCAGGTGGTCTCCATGATCCAGTTTGACGACATGGGCCCACTGCCTTATGAGTCCTGCCTGGAGGTGCCAGGGGTGGACTTCATCCCGGAGGAGGGGGAGATGGAGGAGGAAGAGGAGGAGGTGGAGGCTAAACATAAGGAGCCAGAGACCCTCGTCGATCCCGAGCCTCCCAAAAGGCCAGAGACCGAGCCCCCCATGGAAGAGGAGACACGGACCTGCACGGAACAAGATTCCCCGAAGGATCCTAAATCCCCAGACAGTGTGCAGGAGATCCGGCTCCTCATCAACCCGGTAGTGGAGATGGTCATCCCTGCCTCCGAAGAGGACGTGGCTGTTCGCAGTGACGAGACAGGGCTGGAAAAGGAAACAGAGATGCTGAGGCTGCAGGACGGAGAGGAGGTGACGCTCATCACCACCGTGGTGGAAGAGGTGCTCCGGAGGTCAACGCATGGCAAGAGCGCCCCACAGGAAGTGAGCACGCTGCTGGTAGGAAGTTCACACCAGGAAGTGGGCACGCTGCTGGTAGGAAGTCCACACCAGGAAGTGGGCACGCTGCTGGTAGGAAGTCCACACCAGGAAGTGGGCACGCTGCTGGTAGGAAGTCCACACCAGGAAGTGGGCACGCTGCTGGTAGGAAATACACACCAGGAAGTGAGCACGCTGCTGGTAGGAAATTCACACCAGGAAGTGAGCACGCTGCTGGTAGGAAATCCACACCAGGAAGCTATGTTGGGTTCTCGGGAACAGGGGATGATAGCTTTTGAGGCCAATGGGGAGGACGGTGAGACTACTATCAAGATTGCCAGACAGGAAATAGAGATGGCGGTACAGGAAGATGTCGCAGAGAGGACAACGACGTATGCCATAGACTCTGATGCTGAGATGGCACTGTCACGTGCCAACTCCAGCCCCCAGCGTCATGATGACAGCGGCTTTCAGTCACCAACCAGTGGGGCGTTGGATAATATCGAAGCTCAACCACCTACTCTGAAAGGACCGGACACTGTAGCTGACCCAGCGGATGTGGTGTTGGCTTTAGAGCAGGGAAACACAGCACTTGACAATGATTCTGAGACAGGGGAAGACTTTGCTGCAAAAAATGCGTATCAGACAGAAATTGTATATAACATTTGAATAGGAAAACAAGGGAGCAAAAACACTGAATTTCTTTAATAGTATACTATTTTTTAGGACTCAACCTCTCCATTCATCCCTAGTCATGCATGTTCAAGTTCATACATTTTTCTTTATATCTTTTCTTTTTCCACTGGTAAATCCTCCTCAATCGATCATGGCCAATCTTCATCACTACAACATCTCAGCAGCTCCGGGAGAGTTGAATATCAAGACCGGTGTCCTCTGAAGCAGGTCTCCCCTCGATGTTCCGCTGCTTTTCACGCTGTCCATTCTACTCTCACTGACACACTCGTTGGGAGATTCTCAAACCACCGCTGAGCTAACCCAACTCACCACAGGAGTTTTTAGAGCGAGACTAGACTTACCACAAGCCTGGACAGTATTGACTCAATTGGCACTGTCCTATGCGAGACCCTGTTCGTGTGCCACAACGAGGACACCAAAACCCCCAGCTGCAGCGATGCAGCCGTGTAGCTTCACGGGACACATTCTGGGGGTGTATTTGATTCTTTTAGTTAGGTGTTCACGCATCACTTAAACCCCAAGTGTGCTAGGCAGTCATCCTTCATCATTTTGGTCACAAAGAGAAAGGATGTTAAATAATTGAAGTCAGAACTGATAAACAGTTGTGTGAAGTTACGCAACAGAGCTGGGCCTATTTGAAAGGCCCAAATGAGGGTTTTGAATCTGAACTCTTAGGTGCAGAGGTACAGTCCCAATGTCAGGTGGTTTGTATGGCCCAGTGCCCTGGGTGGGAGAAGGTACATTTTAGACCTTGCCAATTTCTCTGATATGAGAAGGATGCATGTATCCTAAGGTTTCTTCTAGATTCTATAGCCGTAAAATAATTACACATTAGGTAAAATTGGGGTACGGGCTAGGTTTAGTGTTAGGTTTAATATCTAGATCTCAGAAGACATTGTAGAAGGGTTTATTAAAAGAAGATACAATTTACCTGGTTGTCATTTGAACACAAGGTCCAATTAAAACACAACTCCGCTTCCCAAATAAATCCCTCCAAATTGGAAAGGTGCAGTAAGCTGCGTCATAGAGCACCCAAGGAGCAATTAGAAAATCTCTAGAAGCTGGTGTGAACCATAGTCTGTTTCACAAAGTACTGTAGGATGTGTGTATATTGGTCCTCAGCAATTCTGCACAGAGCATTTTAGTGTTGCACAACCATTTGAGGTTGGTCTTACCGGGAGTGAACTTACTGAGTAAAATATTTGTCATCTTTTGGTTTAAGCATATGAACATACTGCAAGGTGTGGCTATCTAACCAATGGCACAGACAGTATGAGACATGTCCATTGGCATAATGTGTTGACTTAAGACAAGTCACAAATTACTTTAGCTGAGCAGCACTGCATCCTTTAGATGCCAAATCACATAACTACCATCACAGGGGTGCGGCTGTCACTCTATTACACAGTCCTTGATTTAGCTTAGTCGTTCAGTCTATTTTGAGGAAATGATACGGACTGACTTCATGTAGTCGCGGATAAGATCAGTTACTGCCATACCACTGAGACTGAAATCAGAAAGAAAGAAAAAACACGCCATATCAGTGTGTTCAGTCAGCCTGGAACTCTGCTGAGATACTTGGGAATGCAAAACAAACAAGCCCACTCACTGGTTATTAAATGACCTTCTTGACCACTAGAGGGCTTTGCTGTTTTTCTATCTTTATTTAACTGGGTAATTTGAGAACACACTGTCATTTCCAATGAACACCTGACCAAAGGCATTATGATTACAAAACAAAACATGAATACAATCACTATGAGCAGGCTGATAATGCCGACACATTTTAATGTCATCTGACTGTAATGGGGCATTGTCAAAACCTCCGAGACAAATCTATCGTCCAATTTAATGTCTGGGAGCTCTGCCTTTCAATATCTTAACCGTGTGTAAAACTAGCCATGAGGTTTTTGTAAGTGTAGGCTGAGCTTTTTGGATTAATATTTTGTCACATGCAGCTTCATTGTATATTTATAGTACACACTTTATTACTTAGTGCATTTGTCCAACGTTCATTAGTGTGAGTGGAGCCTCTCAGATAGTAGCATTCACTGCAGTCCTATTCCAAACCGTGTCATGGCAAAGATTATGTCTGCCTTTGGAGTTTCAAAAGGTTTTGCATATTTCCTCAATAAATGCCTCATTAAAAGGGAAACTGAGTGAACAAATAAAAATGAGATTTGTGTTTTCAGAACAGGATCCATACTGTTCAATGCCTGGAGATTTCTATCAAGACGCATCAATACGCATGGAGGACAGATTAATAAAAATCAAATGTGTTCATTCTGGTTCTTTACCTTTCAAAACATGAAAATGAAAGCAATGTGCCGCAATATGCCACATGTGAGAAAAACAGGACCAAGGGGCAACTGCTTTTCACAGCCCTGCAGAACCCATAGCCACAGCACTGCTGACATGGCAGCTCCAGGGGCATGTTGAGAGTTATGACTGCAGAGAATCTGCTGATGGCTTGTCTTGTCTTGACCGTGACGCATCAGCAGACTGTAATTGACATGGAATGTTTGTGTGTGGTAGCGTGTACTCTGGGTGAATGATAGCAGGCTCTGTACTATGTAATGAATAGGTCTCTGACAGCCAACCCAGGGAATCATGGGAATACAACCAAGTCTCTTTCCCTTGTTTTAAATGAGAAATTAGCATTGATTTCTAAACTATGCATGCTATTTCTATGCACACTACATGTCTATATTTGAGGCACATTGTTATTAATCAGGCTGAGTTTGTAGCATTTAGAAAAACAGTTGGCCTAATAAGCAAAATGATACTGTACTCAACAGCAGTTAATTATCAATTTAATATTGCATCCATCTACTGTACCTTTTTTTCCTTCCTCTATTTATTTATGATAGATACATTGTGTTGTTCAGTTCATGAACATCTGCTATCCTTTGTTACAGAATATGTTAATGTCCAAGGCAAAATGTTATGTTGTGATAAAGTGAGATCATCATTAATTGGGGCTCATCCAAGAATCTTGCTCTGATTTTCACCTCAACATATTGTGAAACATTTTGCTGGGGTAATGAGGTTTACCATCTTTCCCACTGACATTTTCATTGTCTGGACAAGTTCCATTGACCTCTTCACCACAGCTGAGCGTATACTTGCAGAGTTTATAAGCCAGGTGGTTTTGATCTTCATTCTAATTAGCAGAAGGCTATGGTATATGAGCCAGTATACCGCAGGTATTACAAGTAATAGTTACTGTTTAGATTGTTGGTAACTGGTTTAATAATAGCAATAACCCACCTCAGGTTTTTCTGGTATATTACTAGGCAACAAGGCATGAGGGAGTGTAGTATATAGGCAAAATATGACTAAGAGCTGTTCTTAGGCACGACACATCACAGAGTGCCTGGACACTTGCTTAGCTGTGGTATATTGGTCATAAACAAACCCCAGAGATGCCTTGTTGTGATTATGAACCGGTAAATAGCGCAATTAGAACAGTAAAAAGTTGTCATAACCATGGTATGCAGTCTCATACAGCGGCCATCAGCCGATCAGCATTCCGGAATCCAAGCAACCAATTTACAATATCCAGTAGACCACAGTACTATATATACACAGTCATTCTGCATTGTCGTGTCCACATTGGCCAAATACCACGTTTATTTTTATTAGTTATGGTTTTTATATTCCTTATTTGTATCTCTAGACTAAAAGTTGTGAAAGCTTTTTCGTCAAACCAATAAATGTATTGTTTGTCAAATACTGTTGTACAAAGGTTAGAGGAATTCACGGACAGAGATAATAAAGCACATATATAATACAGTAACACGAAAACACAGCAGGAGTAAGCACGTTTATATAAAATCCATCTAAAAGTGGTTTAGTTTAAAATCCTTGTATGAGTAGGCGGTTATCAATTTTCACAGTTTATAGATTCATAAAAAGAAATGTCCAAGATTTAACATTACTAGGCTGATTTACTACTCCATAACTCAATTAAAAATGGTTAATAATATTGACAGTATGCATCTAAAGTCTATTACAAATCAAAGGCACTAATAGCTCTGTATACTCAATCTGAAATCAATAACAAAAAGCCGCATGACCCACATATTCGGTTCACCTTTGAGCAATAGAGAAATGTCCCAACGACCCACAATATCTAGAGTATACACGACTCAATCACATGCTTCCGATTTCAGTGACAATTCCTCATGTAGTCTTGTGACTAGAGTGCTGCCTGTACATGCATCCTCTCCGTTCCCTCTGCAAGTTGTCTGCCCTGGGATGTTAAAGGTAAAATGGTAAAACTAGCAACCACAGATCAACCCCTCCGTTAAGGTTAAGTCAGTGAATATGTTTCGTAGAGCTGGTCGTCCAAGGTGAGGCTAATCATATACATCACATCAAAGCATGAATCTGATTGACTGTTCTAATAAGGCAACTTGGGGTCTGAATCACATCTATGCTGTTCACGCATCAATCTTACTTTATTAGCTCATGTATAAGACAGACTCTGGAACTGCCGTCCACTTCAGCTAGTTTTATTGCACACCTGAGGGCACATACAGGTCAGAATGGAAAACGCCTTGGAAGGATCCATCCTTTGCTCTTCAGAGCACATGTCTGACTGTCCTGATTAGTCAGGCTTCAATAACAATTCCATGTAAGTCTGAAACAAAGCCAGAATGTGCAATAAAATAAAAGCTTGAACTTATTCTACTGTGGTCTGTGCCGTTTGTCCTTTGGTCAGTTGATATTTCATAATGTCCGCAGGGAAGAACTGTTACTCAACTTTTTAGTGTCAGTCGCCTGGCATGTACAAAATCCTGCAAACATTTGAGAGACTTCAGTTGGTATGCATGCACACTGTGCCTGGAATTTCATTGTCTGCACTTTTGATTGCCAGCCAGGTTTTGAAGTTGAATGTATTTACTATAGAATGGATATTTTGTCTCAAATTCCAACCAGTTGAAGGATCAACAGCGTGGACAAGGCCAAATATATTTAACTGTATTCGACATTTCTGAATTGACAGCAGGAATGGGAGATCTAGTCCCCTGGAGATCTGTTATTCAGTAAAAGGAGTCAACGTGCTCTTCCTTTCAGTTCTTTAGTTTGATCAGAATTGATCCAGTAGAGGGAAGCCTATGAAGTATCCAATAACAGAGCCTATAATGACCCCCAGGAAGATCCAGGTGTTGTAGGACATTACACATAGCATCAGCATGTATCCCAGAACCACTTGCAGGATGTGTAAGGCTGTCTGGATACCATGGACACGCCATCTGGAGGGGGGACAGAACCGTGATACTGCTGCACTTTATTACATGTGCACGGTTTCAGTCCGACTGACTCTAATTACTTGAATCCTACCTGTTTGTGGTTGATGGGGTGGGAACGGTCTGTTCCATTGGGGCCAGGGAGGACTCTGACAGGCTACTGGCTAATGCAGTGCTGCTTCCCTGGCATTCTGAAGAGTGGATGGGAGGTGAGAAGGCAGACTGTTCGGCCTGCTCGGAACTCTTCCCCAGCCAGACCCTTGACACCTTAAGCAGCTCGTAGAACACGGTCAACAGAAGGACCACGAACACAGACAGCACCATGCCTGCAAAGCATAACACCAAGTTGACCACAGAGCTTTGCACGGCCTACACTAAAGACTGTCATCAGCAGTGACTGCAGCTGTCTGGAGAGAAACTAATAGCACTGTTGACAGTGACAGTGACCTAATGGAATAGAATCCTTCAGGACACAAGTCTCACATCAGTGTTAACCTACCTGCGGGCCCATGCACCTCCCAGAAATCAAACAGCAGTGTCACACTGCTCCCTGCCTCAAATGTCATCTGAGTGAAGAGAAGCACAACTACAGTTAACAAGCAAAAGTAAAGTACCAACATCCTGCAAGGCAGCGAACCAGATCTGGGACCTGTACAACCACTAGTTACATCACCAAATCTCAAATATAATGTAGAACCTGTTATGTGCTTAGGTAGATAACAGTATGGAAATTAAATGGTTTAGTATACTGAACAAACAATATCCCCGCTGCAGTTTTGTGGACCCACAGGAATGTGCTTAGTTGTTTTCCAGTCTCTACCAAACAGATAATTAAGTACCTTATCTCCAGGCTTTAATATTGTCTCCAGTTGACAAATATTCATGCAATTTTTAACAATACCATTGAGTCATCAACTGTCAATTCTCAGAAAATACAGAAAACAATAACCTGAAATTATGTTTTATAGAACTGCTGTCCTTACTTTGAATGAAAACAAACATTTCTCAATTAAGCCAGTAAACTTTTGATGACCAGTGCAACTGTATTAGTTGACACCCTTGACTGAATATTTCATACATAAAATACATACAGTCCCATTCCAAAGTTTGGACACCTACTTTTTCAAGAGTATTTCTTTACATGTACTATTCCACAATGGATAATAATAGTGAAGACATCAGAACACTGAAATTACACATATGGAACCAAACAGAAACCTTAATGCATTTCATATTGTAGATTCTTTAAAGAAGCCACCATATGTCTTGATTACAGCTTTGCACTGATGGCAATCAATCAAACAGCTTAATGTGGAGTTCACCTGGAATGCATCAGTTAACAGGTGTACCTTAATGTGTTTGAGCCATTTAGCCACATGTTGTGACAAGGTAGGGTTGGTATACAGAAACCCATTACTGTCTTTACTGTAGTTTGTACTATATTACAGACATAGTGTACTATAGTACAGACATGGCAGGAACAGCTCAAACAAGCATAGAGAAATGACAGTTAATCATTATCTTAAGAACTGAAACTCAGGCAATTCAGAAAATGGCAAGAACTTTAAAAGCTTCTTCAAGTACAGTCGCAAAAAAATAAACCAGTGGAAATCTGTCTTTAGGTCTGATGATGGTTCCAAGCATGTTTTAGGTCTTTTTGGTTCCAACCGTTCATTTGGGAGATGCAGAGTGGGTAATCTCAGCATGCGTGGTTCTCACGGTGAAGCATGGAGTTGGTGTGATGCTATGGACATGCTTGGTTGGTGACATTGTCTGTGATTTATCTAGGATTCAAGGCACACTCAACCAGCCTGGCTACCACAGCATTTGGGAATAATATGCCATGCCATCCCATCTGGTTCACACTTAGTGAGACTATCATTTGTTTTTCAACAGGACAAAGACCAAAAACACATCTCCAGGCTGTGTAAGAGCTATTTGACCAAGGAGTGATGATTCTGTATCAGACGACCTGGCTTCCACAACCACCTGACCTCAACCCAACAGAGGTTTGGGGTGGGTTGGACTGCAGAATGTAGGAAAGGCAGGCAACTACTGCTCAGCATGTGAGAAATCCTACAAGACTGTAAGAAAAGCATTTCAGGTGACTAACTCCTGAAGCTGGTTGAGATCATGCCAAAAGCATGCAAAGCTGTTATCAAGTATTAATGCATTTTAATTTAACACCTTATTGGTTACTACATGATTCCATGTGTTATTTCATAGTTTGAACTTATTCTTTTATGTGAAACATACTAAAATGAAGACATACCCTTAAATTAGTAGGTGTATCCAAACTTATGACTGGTACTGTATATAGATTACATAATGTATTGCTTAAAAATGTAAAAGTATAATTTGTTGAAATCTGTAGTTGCTAGATAATCCTCCAAACACTGGTCACTCAAATGACCAGACTACAATTTTTCACTTGTGTGTGTCAAAAAAACAAAAATGTATAATGCAAAGTTAAACCATACAAGTTAACAACAAATAATCATTTCTGCAAGTGTTATAAAAACCTTAATTTGAACAGTTCGAATGCAATGTTTCCTTTTTTACCATGGAATTACCCTCCTGTTAATATCTTATCTACGAGAATGCATGGTTAAAGTAGGAGGAAATCAAAGTCATGCTCTCATTGCATCTTGGGGAAATACACCATTTCAAGAGTTATGGGGAATACCACTTGGGTTTTAAGTTCCCTAAATCACCAACTGTATATAGTATCTCCATTTTAGCAATAAACACATTTGTTTTTTATATTAGATTAAATTGTGTAAATTATTATCTTGTGTCTCATAAGGAAACGTGGGATGGAAATGCTGCAGTGGTGCCCCACTTTGTCAGTAACTGTAGTACCAACTGAATTTTGCTCTGGAGTACCCCTGAATTACACTCTCAAGTGCATTTTACCAGTAAGCCTACGGTATGGTCCCGTGTCTTCTCAAGTACCCCCTGTGGATAGGCCAAGTACCCCTAGCTGGGTACAACTGTCCTGGCAGATGTAAAATGTATTAGCTTTAAATGCCATAATGTTATTACCTTCTATTAATCCAGGACCTGATTGCCTCCTACAGTATTGGTTGTCATTGGTTAAAAAGACTAATTAAAGCAGAAAAGGTAATGTCAATTTCGCGACAACATAACAATGTTCTACATAAAATGTAATGTGTAGAAACCACTTACATGCATGGCTGATCAGCTTGAACAACGATTACCGATTTTGTAGAATCCTCAGGATCTTTGATTCCCCATGGCAAAAGCGGGTAAAGTACTACATTCCACTACTACTTGTTTTGTCATTTATGTGCGTTTCGATCTCGAGGCACAACACAATAATAAAGAATCGTTATAGACAGAACCATATAAGTACTTCCGGTTCACAGATTTTTGGAGAATCCTTCAA
>JACXGJ010012187.1:0-18385 GCA_016801105.1 Esox niger | reverse complement strand
CCCCCCCCCCCCCCCACACACACACACACACATAGGCAGACACTCACATACGGTCAGATGAGCACACACGCCGACACGCACTCACTAGAGGTAGCTATAACAGCAGATTTACATCTACTAGACAGGGAAGGTAACAAGTTTATGTACAGTGTCCCTCAGATTAATTGGACCACTTGGTAAAGATGAGCAAAAAGGAATACGAAAAATGTTATTGTTGTTTATCGGCTTGATCTTACACTCAAAATATGAGAGAATAATTCTGGAGGGCACGGTACTGTGAATAAAGTGAAAAACATCCACCACAGGCAGTTGTGAGCCCTGGTCCATTTACATAGACTAGCTAGGATTTCCCTAGACAAGGATAGGATTTCCATAGCCTCTGAATGGCTGTTGTGTCCTAAAGCAGTACAGCCTGCTGATATTTTAAGTAGACTAATCAGAAAATCTTGCATTCATGATCCAAACCTGCAGTAATTATTAAATGGATACTCCCAATATCATATTTGTGATTACGGCCATGATAATCACAGCTCTTAACAGCCACAAAAAGTCGATGTCAAGATATGTGTCTTCTGATGCGCATTTGAGGCTGTTCCTGTTCTATTCATGCAGCTCAAACAACCAGGTTTTAATGCCAGAATCCTTATGTGTTGGCAACCATAACTGATTACTAACCCCCCACACCTGCATGGTATAAGCCAATGGCACCACCTCCAGTGGGCATCCTGGCCAGCACGATAGAAGCAAGATTTCTGTTTGAGGCCTGAAGAGTAAATACCATGATTTCATTGAAGTCATAAATGAGAGGGATATTATGATATTAACCAGAACATGACGCAGAATTGATACAAGTAGTACACACTGTCCCTCTAACTACAGAGAGACAGTGTTTTTTGTATAGTCACAAAAAAGATGAATATTCCACAGGGCAAAGACTTATATGGGGGCTAATCATATGGTACAAATCAGAAATTCACGATACACTAGAAAAAATCACATGGTTGAAAATAAAAAATAAATAAAAACTTTGTCTTGAGTGACCACGCTGCTCAGATTCCCTAATCGTGAGTTTGAGGTTAGCAATTTTCAAGCCCAAGGTAATATGTTGATATGTGATGCCCTTAATGCCAGAATGAACCCTTTCTACCAATACACCCAGCTCTCAGACAGACAACATCATAACTTACCACAAATTAACAGAAAATAATTAGGACACAACCAAGAACAAAGTGTCAAGGATCTGCTCCTGCTGTGCCAAAGTCTTGGCCGGAATATTGTCGGCAGGGTACGAAGGGACTCTTTAGGTAGAAATACCTGTTGGTCAGCTGTTAGTAGTAGCACAGTTATATCATAGACATGGACCCTTTCTTCCTCAATGCATTTATATTTAAACAACTTATGCATCTGCCTGATCACTGCCATTTTACAAAGTCCCATACATTCAAATTATTTGGGGGATTATTGGAACTCACTTCACAAACAAATTCCAAAATGGAGATACAGTGCATCTGTAAAGTATTCAGACATCTTCACTTTTCCACATTTTGTTAAGTTACCGTCTTATTCTGCCACAGTTGTCAGTTTATGTCAGACCAAAATGCAAGCCATGAGTTGGAAGGAATTGTCTGTAGAGTTCCTAGAAAGGATTGTGTCCAGGCATAAATCTGGGGAAGGATACCAAAAATATTTTATGTCAGAGTGGCCAGACAAAAGCCACTTTTTAGTAAAAGGCAGATGACAGCCTGGTAGGAGTTTGCCAAAAGAATCTTAAAGAACTCAGGATTTTCTCATCTGATGAATCCAATATTTAACTCTTTGACCTGAATGCCAGTCGTCCTGTCTGGAGGAATCTGGGCACTGGTCATAATTTGGGCAATACGATCCCTACATTGTCATACATGAACAATTTGCTAAGGCTATTAACATATTTCATATCTGTTGTTACAACTATTCTCATTACTCTTGTTCCCTTAGCAACTGTTAGTAGTAGAAATGGTATTTATTTGTATTTTTTATAGTATTTATTTTGTGCATGTTTGCCATTGGCCTGAATACTATTAATTGATATTTTCTTTTACAATATTTGTAATCTAACTTTCCATATCAATATTGTCAATTGAATTTAATTTAATTGACTGAGAGAGACAGAGAGAAACAGAAACAGAAAGCGAGAGGAAAGACAGAGATACAGATAGAGTGTTGAGACAATTTTCTTACATAACAACAGATTTAATATTTTACACTGTAGTTATTATTAATGAAGTGTGAAGCAGCCACTTTATTAATTCAATATGTGTTCTCGATATGTTTGTTTACACTGGCAAGTAAATACATTTTAAAATTGATTTGACAACATATTCTCCAAAGTCTTCATTTGTCTGTGTAGAGTGCATTGATTGTAATGCTATTCATACACCATTGCCATTTTAAGCCAACATGGTTCTTCTGACCAAATGTTCTCCTTGAAAAACCCACTCTACATGCAATGAAGATTTTACTGATATGCTGTCTCTAAAATAACTAACAGTTGTATAAATTATGAATATACTAAGAATGAATAAGCAGAATAAAACAAATAAATGAATATTAATAATTTAGGGGCTACATATTTTACAAAAAAATGCCAAATTACACTGAAATGAATTGATGTGGTTTCACGTGTTTGACATTCACAACTAAAGTGCCATGATTGGAAATGATATTCATCTATTGATTTCTCTCCTTGGTCCAAAATTGTTCACAAAATTTGAACACTGTTTTGATTTTGTGTCTGGGGTATGTGAGCCAGAAATTGTTGTAATTTCCTGGTTGCTAATAATCGACACAGTTCTCTCCTGTGATAAATATGACAGAAATAGTGTAGGAAAATATGTTACCATGTGAATCGCTGAAATAATTAGTTTGTACAGATGTTACCAACATTTAAATGTATGAATTCAGCAGGTACAATATGAAACAGGACAGAGGAATATTATCTATGAATGAAGCATAATGTTCTTGTAATTCATTCATGTCTTGCATGAAGAAGAGAAAAGTGCATTTGTATTTTTTTTAAATATATTTTTATGTTATGTTATGTTATGTGTTATGTTTGAGTAGCCTACAGTACATGCAGGTATTCATTTACTAACAGTAGTCATCGCCGCTCTTGATAGACTAACACATTTTTATAGTCGCTGTTTTCTCTACCAAATCATAACAGCTTTATTACATAATCAAGACTGCTTGATTAACGTATGGAGATATGTGTTTCAGCCACAAGCCATTTTTTTTAATAATAAAAGCATTTAGTCTATTTTAGGCTTTTTGCATTTAGGAGAAGGTTACAATAGCCTTGAGATGTGTATGCCAGAATGAAATCGGCAAGAAAACATTGAGAACAATAGTCATTAATTAGTCTCGCTTTATGTTTCACTGCGCAGTGAGCCAGCACAGCCTCTATAACAGTAGATTGTCTTGAGTAAGGGCAGCCCCGGCATCTGGGTAAGAATAAAAAATAAAAAATAATATATATATAATAGCGCTTGATCTAAGTTAAGTACCAGTGCCTGGATGACATGACTGAGTGTGTATTGTGAATAAAGGAAGGGACATGTAAAGCTGATCGAAACGTGTTGATCTGTGATGATCATAACGTGTTGACTATGACAATCAGACTGAGTCGAATTCATTTACCAATGGCCGTGTATATAGGGAAACAAAACTGAGGAGGCACGAGCTTCTCCTGGATGGGGCCAAGCCCACTTTTGCCCCCTTCCGTGTCACTTATACATACTCACATGTATGTTATCCCTAGCAGCGTCTGTACACAATGTAACATTTAGTTTGTATAAATATACTTTGCATATTTATGTCATTTACCAGATGCACTAACACAGAGCAACTTATACTACTGACAACATATGCATTTGTACTGATTCAAAACCACAAGGCATGCATTCCAATTACCAAGCACTTGCCAATTTAGCTGCAATGAATAATGAATGTCACATGGTGCTCTTTCCTTGTGTCGTGTGTTTGTGCCATGTTAGGCACTGTGAAGTCTTCTGAATGGTTTGGAGCTTGCATCCCTCAATAAAACACTGTAAAACACAAAACCTCTCTTAGTTGGATGAAGCTCTCTTCCATTACTCCACTGTGTATATGTGTATTTTAAAATATGAACATAGTTGGATAGTTTTGCTATGGGTTTTGAGATTTGAGATTGGAAAAACAGTTAGTGGAAAGGAAAAGGTCATGAAGACAGCAAATACTACCAGCATCAAGGAAAACCCTCTTGATCATCAATAATCTCCTCTTCATAATCAATCATATCCATCGCTATAAGCAGACCTAGCCGGAGTCAGAGTTAATGCATTTCTCTGTCTGCCAGTACATACAATCTTTGTATGCTGAATCAGACAAGCAGAGACAGAAGTGTGGAGATTCATAGTGGATGTCTTCATGACTGAGTCCAAAACACCAGCCTCTTACATTCATATTTTGCATTTACATTTTAGTCATTTAGCCAACATTTCAACCTATTGCAACTTACATGTGTTTTTGGCTAGTGGCACCTGGTCCATACTAGTGCACAAAATAGGGAATAGGGAGCTGCTGAGGATACAGACTGTGTGAATAATTCCATTGTCATTGTCAGATAACGACTTTATTTTATGCATGGAATGGTTCTTAGATTAGACCTGGTCTGGGTCACACCAATATGGCTTCCATCTCAGGAAGACATGTTTAATTTGGGATGAGGGAGTGGTTTAATACAGTATAAAATCGTCCTTGTTATAACATTCCGGTGGGTGATTTTCACCCAATCAGTATAACCTGTTTTAATATTCAAATGTATGACTTTTGCCAACTTGTATCATTGCTAAACATTCCATCATAATAAAGGCCATTTTCATTCTATGAAGAGTGCCTTTTGAAGTTTTACCATGTAAATGGAGGATTCTGAGTAGTAGTTTTCATGAGAAGCATGCAACCATCATCACCATTATCTTCTAGATAGAAAGTGCCCAGAACACGTATCCTTACCAGCACCCTATTCCCTACATAGAGCACTGCTTTTGACCAGAGATCTATAACATTTTGGGCTTAGTGCTGATGTCCGCTGTTTCCAGTCAAGACCACATTGCAGTGATCTCACATTGTAATGCGACGCTTTGCAGAACGTCATGAAGGGATACGTAAAATGAACACTCCAGTTATTCATACTGAGGAATTACCATACTTTTAGCACTGAATTGATTTAGCTTATATTATCTCTGTGAGTACGTGTGGTCGTGTTTGTCTGTGATCCAAGACTTTGTATGCATGTGAAGACCTGAAGTACCCACACAGAGAGTAAAACTGGAAACAATAGGAAGTGTCAGGATTAGACTAAATGTTTTGGGTTGGGTTTAGAGTTAGGTTTGGTAAAAAAAATGCACACCATTGTTGTCCCTCATTTTTGTGATATCAAATGCATGACTAAAGCTCTGCTTCATCACAGAAACTCCCGGTGGATTCGGGACGGTCAGTGTTTGAGATATATATCTTCCACAGTACATTCAGTTCATCACGCTGGTCATTCCACCAGGAAATCTATACCAGAACATTTATGGGCCAGAGTGAACATACTCATGGCATTCTGTCTCAATTGAGCTTAGAGGAACCCAAGCCACCAGGAGTCACTAGAGCACAACAAGGCAAGGCGACCATATTAATTTCTAAACCCCCAAGTATGGATGGAGATGGCCAATTACCCTGCCTGACACAGGGTAAAAAAAACATTATTTTTTAAAGTATAATTACAATTTTAATTGCATTTTCAAGTAGGACTATATGGAAGGAAGAACACAGAAAGATGTTGATATCATACCATATATATTTCTTTAAGTTCAAGATTGGTTTGATACGGTTAGTAATGAAATTCTCAAGGGAACCCACAAAGCGCTGACATCATTAGGGATGGTCTTCCAGCGCATTAGCGCCAGATCTTTTTGGTCTAGTCGTGGCTCTTTTGATGGGCAAACATGTTTCTAACCAGATCATTTATTATATAATAACTATCTGATTGCTTGCACTCCTGCTTCCCCAAAGATGAATGGCTTTGCATTGCAAGACGAGGGAGAATAGCTTTGATTCATTGCCAATGAATAGTACTAAATCCACCACTAATTAAAGTTACCAGCAAAGAAAAGTAAAAAGTATTTTTTAATAAATATTGTTGTGATTTTCTTACAATATAATTTGAGTTGTAGATGTACAGTCCCCTCCAAAAGTTTTGGAACGGTAAGGCAAATTCCTTTGATTTTGTTGGTCACTGAAGACATTTGGGTTTAAGATCAAAAGATGATTATGAGACAAGAGTTCAAAATTGCAGCTTTTATTTCCTGGCATTCACATCTAGATGTGTTAGGACATATCACCGTTTGTATTAGACCACAGCATTTTTCGGTGAGCAAATGTAAAGGAACAAATTATCTTAAAGAAAAGAACATTTAATATTTGGTGGCATAACCCTTGCTTGCAATAACTGCCTCAAGCCTGCGACCCATCGACATTTTGCTCACTTGAAAAATTGGTGGGTTGTCTTGAGTTGTTTTTCACATCTAGATGTGAATACCAGGAAATTAAAGCTGAAATTCTGAACTGTTGTCTCATACTCCTCTGTTGATCTTAAACCCAAATGTCTTCAGTGAACAACAAAAACATAGGAATTTGCCTTACCGTTCAAATACTTTTGGAGGGGATAGTATATAGGGTGCTGTTGAAATCATTTTAGCATAGAAAAAAATATTTTACTTGGCTTATGAGAACCATGCGCAGGTGCATGTCTGATGTGGCTTAAAGGGACCACAGCATTTGACGTTGGCTTCCATCATAACCATAATCCTCTGTAGCAAACTGCATGTCTCTAAAGGCCTCCCTGGTGGTAAAACCTGGTGGTGGCAGCATTATGTTATGGGGATGCTGTTTATCATCAGGAAGGGGCATAGATTTTTGGGATGGCGGTCTTTTCTTACATCCTTGCAGGTCCTTGGATTGCTCATTTCAGGATTGAATTAAGTGCAGTAGCTAGTTGGTGAACATGTCTTTCAAGCTAGTAATCCCAATGGCAGCTGCATGCAATGATTATACTCTATATACAAATACAGAAGATACTGCATAGTTGTAGCGACTGAAAAAGACCAAATTGTTGCCCACCCTATTGCGGTCTAGGTCTTGTGTTTTTGAACTGATTAATAAATAGTTTGCTAGATCCCAAAATGTATGGTAGCAAAGTTATTCATTCTTTAATAATGGTCATTACTGCCCTCACTTGTTAAACTGTGTTGACATTCCTAGGCGGCAAATGTTCACATATGTTCACATTGTCATTCATTATTCTAAATCATTTTGACCAACGGAGTGCTTACTACTGAATAGACAAGAGGGTTGCTGCCCAGTGCTGCCCAACAAATCTTTTTGTACACAATGTACAAAATCTAAAATATACATAAGTGACTCTCTTATCTTAAAAATATACATAAGAGCAAATACTAAATAACTAAAACGTAATAAAAAGGTATTCTGAGATAAATGAGCATTCTCTATACCAGATACACTTTCCACAATAACATTACATATGAAGATATAATTGGTCCCCTTTTATTTTATACATATTCAACAGATGAAGCACATTTCTGAGTACATCTGTCACAGGCATGTAGTACATTTGGTGGATTACTTTAAACTGTCAGGTAGCATGTTCTGTATTGGATCCGTACTGAGCTGCTGTAGCTTGTGCCAGTGGTATAGTTTAGAAGTAAATGTTATACTGGACTGCCTAAGAATAGGTTGTTCTATTGATGCTTCTGGCTTGTTCATTGTTTTGTGAAAATAGAGAATAGCATGTTGTATCTGAATAACTGTAATAACGGAAAATCTCTTCAGCGCCACAAACATGTCAAATTGTCACAAAGATCTGCCAAAGAAAATATGCCTTTTTCTGACCAAGACTTTAATATACTGTCTTTGAAGATTATAGGGAAAGAAGAATTATTCCAAATAAGTGTATAAGGTGATAGAAGCTTATCCCATTAAAAGAATGTATGCATAGTTTCCCATATGCTTAGTGGGTTCATGAGAACAGGACATTACAGGTCTAGGGGCAACACCTTAGTAACATCAGCCCAAGCACAACCATTTTTTCAAAACACTGTTTAAATGAGCAGAGCTGGGCTGCTCAGTAATACAATGTCCTATTAAGGAGTACAAGGCTGTTTGCCTTACAATGGTAGAAACAGAACGTTAATACAGATTGTAGACATCCTTCACTTCGAAAGCAAACCTTGAATGTGTGTTTAATACCATATCAGGTATTGCAGTTGGCAGATTATGAAAGATATAATTCAGGTTCAAGAAAACCAGAATTTAATTAATTATAATAATAATGACATTTCAGATGAGAGTAGGATATTATCCATAAATGTCTTTCAATAGTCATATGTGATTGATAAGCAAGCTTTATGTTACTTGCAATTCAATTCCAATTCAAAAATGTAACTGAAACAAAACAACTTAAAATAATTTAAAAGGGAACTCTTTAGGTTGCAGAAGAAAATCCCTTTATTCATTCAAAGGCAAAGGTCTATAATTACATTTTTGCTTACAAAACTACGTAATTCTCCACAGAGACATATGCCTGCCACTGCAACATAGCATATGGAAAAACCGGGCACCCTTGTCTTGTTCCTCGAAAAATGTTAAAGGGATCTGTCTTTACAGGGTCTTTTGGTTACTTATGTGACTTATGATTAATTGTTATAAATATTTACATACAAACAGACGCGTATGAAAATGTCTAGCAACTGCTAATTTCAGGTGCAGTGTTTTCAGCATGTGGCATGGCTGTGCTCTTTGATGCATACCCATAGTTTTCTGCTTTTGTTGCCAGAATACCAAAAGCCACATGGAAGTAATGGTAGATTAACTGCATTCTTGGATTTACAGGTAAACATGTATCTATCATAAATTATCTATCAACACTTTTCATAATTTTGTCTCTGTACGCCACCACAATAGATTTGAAACCAAACAATGAACATACAATTGAAGTGCACATTTACATAAAAAATATGGTACGAAACATTTAGGAATTGCAACCATTTTTTACACCCCTTATTTCAGGGGCACAAATGTAATTGGAAAAATTAACACAATCATGAATAAAATATTCATTTTTAATCCTCCTTTGGAATCCTTTACTGTACTATAGCTATAGTTTTTCTGCATTACGTTTTTTCACATTCCAAGTGAAATGCATGCTCAATCTGGTTGAGATTACGTTATTGACTTTCAGAAAATTCCACCCCTTTGCCTTAAAAAAATCCTGGGTTGCTTTTACCGTATGTTTTAGGTCACTATCCATCTGTAAAGCGAAGCACTCTACAAATGACTTCACTGAATTTGGCTAAATATGAGCAGACATTATATTACTAAGCATTTCCGAATGAATCCGGCTCCTTCTGTCTTCTGTCACATCATCAATAATCACTAGGGTACCAGTGAAATTGGAAGCATCCCCATGCCATCACACATCCTCCACCATGTTTTACAGATGATGTGGTATGAATTTATAAAAATGGATTGAATAAGGATAGCCCCTTGAGATGCAGCATCTCAATATCAAGGAGGTCCTACAGCAGAGACACTAATAAAACAAATACATAAAAAAACACTACACAACAAGCATACACAAAAATGCTTCAGAACATGAGCCATTCAAACCCTTCCCCATATTTCTTTCTTCCCATCATTCTGGTACCGGTTGATATTAGTTTAATCTGTCCAAAGAATGCTGTTACAGAACTGGTTTGGCTTTTTTTAGATGTTTTTTGGCAAAATGTAATCCAGCCTTTCTATTCTTGAGGCTATTAAATAGTTTGCACCTTGTTGTGAACCCTCTGTGTTTGCTCTCATGAAGTCTTCTCTTTATGGTAGCCCTGGATAACGATATGCCTACCTCCTGGAGAGTGTTCTTCACTTAAGTGAATATTGCGAAGGGCTTTTCTTTACCATACAGGGGATCCTGCGATCATCCACCACTGTGGTCTTCCGTGGACATCCAGGCCTTTTTGAGTTGCAGAGCTCGCCAGTGTGTTCTTTTTTTCTCAGAATGTACCAAACTGTTGATATGGCTACTCCTAAGGTTCTTGCTATCTTTTTTTTGCAACCTAATGGCCGGATTAATTTATAAAAAAAAAATCTCCTAATCTCCTTTGACTGCATGTTTAACAGCAACAGCTTCCAAATGCGAATGCCACACCTGGAATCAACTCCCGACCTTTTACCTGCTTAATTGATGAAGAAATAACAAAGGAATTGCCCACATCTGTCCATGCAACAGCTTTTGAGTCAATTGTCCAAATACTTTTGGTTGGTCCCTTGAAAAACAAGGGGCTACATATTAAAGAATTATAATTCCTAAACCCTTACTCCAATTTACCCTCAATTACATTCCCTCAAATTAAGGCTGAGAGACTGCCCTTTAATGCACATTCACTATTTATATTAACTGTAACTTAAATATATTTTGGTTAACTGCCAAAGTGACAAAACTTTTTTCAGTATCCAATTTCTTCTGGGCCTAGCTGTTGGTAATAATAGAATATCGGTTGCCCAGACAACTTGTTAAAAATCACAACGACAGCCGGGGCATGTTACTCCTCTGAAGGACTAATCAAAGTACTGAAATAAATGTTCATTAGAAAAATGCATTTTCCGGAACACCGTTTGCCTCCCAAGTGCCAACTCTTGCTTGCTGGATTTAGCAACAGGCGGCATAGCAATATCTCTTTTTTAAAAAGCCTTGGTAGACGTATCCCAATACTCAACATACAGCTCAGTGGATTTAACATAGTTACCGATAGATAAATCATGTGATTCGCGAACAAAATCATAACCCTGAAAATAATGGTGGAACTTCTTTCTTTACATGATTTATTAGTATTCAAGATGTTACCATCTGCAGTGGTTGCAACCTTCTAAATGGCAGAATGGTTAAAAAAGCTTTCTATGGCAGAATACAGAGGAGACGGTCAAGGCAATGGTCATTTAACCAACTAGATGTCCTCAGACCCCAGTCTGTACATCATCACGTATGTGTAATTCTATAGTTGACACTTCATTGGTATTATATATGTGTCCACGCACTCTATCCATGGGTCAGACACATGCAGGTTTCGACTTACACACACACACACACACACACACACACACACACACTTTGTGCTGTATCATATAGGAACTCAATGAAAGGGGCACATCGTAGAAAGCACCATCCCTCTGCTTTGTGTTCTTTAAAGGAAACTGTAGAACTGAAATACAGGCACATTATCAGAAAGATGCTTATTTTCCATAACCATAAAACCACAGTGTCAAGCCAGCCAATAAGACTGCAGAAGTGACCCAGGAAATGGTCCTTGTCCCAGTTAAATAAACAAAATCATTATTTGAAGCAACAAAAGAAAAATATATGACAAAAGAAAAATGGAAGAATATAAAATGATATTATCAGATGATGCATCCTTATCCATAAGTTGTTTTTACCTAATTATTCTTTTACCTAATTATTCTCATTCGGTACTCATTTTATTCACACTCATGGTGGCTCAGTCTGGCCTACATTTCTTTCCATATACTCAATCTTTTTTGTGCCATTTTATACTTTACTGAACTAGACAGTGGTGAAAAAAGAGAGTGTATCTTGCTGAAAAAGAAGTAATGGGTTGGAATGAAACGGGTAGTTCAAAACAGAACCGGCAGGTATACATGAGCATCAGAGGCAATGGCTAGTACAGGTCCATCTCACGTAACCAAACTTAATTCCAGGAGGTCCAGTGTGAATGATGTCAGAATGTGTGTACTGCCCATCCCACAGTGTTTTACCAAATCATTGGCTTGGTGACAGCATCGTTATTGTCCCAATTAATGACTCTAGCTTCTACCACTTACAAATACTGTACATTGATACACAACCTCATTTGTTGTTCTGAAAGGAGATGGTGGAAGGATATTTCAAACAAAGGATAGGGCCATTAAAATGTAGTTATGTATACATTAAGAAAACATTTCACCACCAATCGCAATTATGAACTCATTACCACTCATGCACACGTTTACACACACACACACACACACACACACAGACATGCACGATTTCAATGATGCACACACACTACAGGGATAGACACAGGAGTCTCACTGCCTCAGGGCTGTTGGTGAGGGAGCTGATGATTCCATTCTTAAGAAGTAATTATCTACTACTACACAACCCTGGGAAACAACCCAAGTAGCTAAATAACACAGGAAAATATTGTTCCAGTATGCAAATATAGCTAAACATCCCAATGGTTATTTATCTCTGGTGACAGTTATAGGACTCATCTCTTTGTTGTAAGAAGAGAGCAGCATTCTATTTTGTTTATAACACAATATTCTTGAATACTAGTGTCGGATTGGCTAGAAATGCATTTTAAAATGGGCATTAAAACCTGATGTATGGGAAGTTGCTGATGCGTCGTCTATTTCCAAGGTAATGTGCAGAATGTTGTTAGTTACTCTTTACTTATTTACAAACACTGCTGCAGAAACTTCCAGCAAACCAATACACCCCAAGTGCTAAACAGCTTGTGCAAACTTAAAAAATATATTTAATTGAGTTTTTCACAAATAACTGAAGTTATGTAAATATTGGGTATTGACAAAACAAACCAGTTATTTTTGCAGCATACCCCGGTATTGTTTATAGTTTTCAAAACCAATCAAAATATTTTGTGAAATCAGATATGACATTTCCTGACACCACAATAGAATTGGATAAACATTGTCCCAAATGCTAATCAATAAAAGCCTCATTTAATTGGCCAGTCTGTTTTGCTTATACAACATTCATTTTATAGATCATTGTCTCAAGTGCTGTTGTATTGTGTCTGCGCCCAACATTGTAAAAGACGATAACATGGCAGCCTTTCTGAAATCTGTCTTGACTCTTAATGCATGGCTCTGTTCATGGTTGCTAGCTTTGGGTGAAATAGGTAACAACAACATCTCGGAATGACAGAACATGCAACCATAAAGGTCCAAAACGTAAATAACCAAGTGATTGAGATGTTAGGATTGATAAACAAATGTTGGATGGTAATTAGAAACCATTGATTATAAATAGTTGTTATCAATGGGCTTGGTTTTGGATGTCATCTGAACCCCAGTAGGGAACCTAGAACGTACAAGAGTGCAATACTTTTAACCAGGGCTTTTAGCAAATAGGGTGACATTTACAACACATTCCAAGACACTTTTCTGCTACACCTATGAAGGGCTTTGTGAAAGTCACACTAATCCCTTCATACAGTAGTGCACCAGATAGAATTCAGATAAACAGGATAGTGATCCAGATGTCCGGACAGAACCCAGCAGTAACCATAGTTACAGATCCAGAGATGTGCCAGGTTGGTCTTTGTCAGGTAACTGTATTGTATCACAGCATTGTATTAAATTATTTAACCTGTGTAAAACCAAGTTACCTTAAAAACAACTTGTTTGTTGTAATGCCAATCTGGCAGGTGTTATTTACGGCCAGGTAGTATAAAAATACAGCCCACCTGAGGCATTGTGACACTCAGCAGCACCAACGGACACCTTCTTATTTACTAATGGTGACATGGCCAGTGGCAGGTGGCAGTGTAATAAAAAGACAGAAGCACAGAGTACCTGAGGCACGTGGACCAGAAGCTGAACACACCACCCTAATAATGCAGTTATGGGCCTCACAGGGCCTCAGAAGCACACGCCCACATCATACCCTGTCCAGAAGTGGCTTTAAATGTCAGAGAAATGAATGGACTCCCGCTCACATTCTGCTTCAAATGTGTTCCTAGTTGTGGTAAATCCCATGACAAGAAGGTAAAGTGTTTTGTGAAATACATGGAATGGTAAGTAGGAATGTTACATACAATGACGTGCCTGTCATCCCCTCAACTAGGACAAAGCTCCTATAATTCATATAGACAGAGAGTATACTGGCCAAATTACCCTAGATTCTTTATTTGCAATACTTGAGACCAGGAACAATAAGGATCCCCATAGGTCCTTGATAAAAAGCAGCGCACTACGAATGGAATGGGGGCGGTTTGGGATAGTATGGATTATATGGCCCGGTGATGTTTGATGGCTGTGACATTATTAAATTCCTGGCTATTTATCCGTTGAGAGAGCTAACAGAATAACGGACCCTTACACAGCAAGGGGAGGGTATTGGAATCATAACAGAATCAGACAGAGAGGCAGACAAACTGGTAGGTAGACGGGCAGGCAGGCAGCTAGACAGTCTGGTCGGTAGGGAGGCAGATAGACAGACTGGTTGGTAGACTGGCAGGCAGAAAGACAGACTGGTACATAGACCGGCAGGCAGGCCTGTGTGGAGACTGGAAGGCAGGAAAACAGCCTTATGAGGGATGCGAGAATCTGTTAGTGCCTGGCCACATACCTGTTTAAATACCTCTCCAACATTTAATCGTGTCATCCTTCCTTTTGTTTTTCTTTCCTGCACACACTACGCCCTCTGTCTTATTCCCTCCCCCTGCCTCCCTCCCACCCTTCATTCCTCTACAGCACTGATTTAGAAATGATGGTATAAAAAGTTATCCCTGGGTCTACATGCCACTGGGCCTACTTGTCTTTCTTACATGTAATCCTCACTACAATATTATTGATAGATAAAAGTAACCAAATTCAACAAATCACACTGGATGATAATACTTTGCAACTATTTATCAAAGGAAATTCAACAATAATTTTTATTAAATAACTTAATGTGGCCATTTCTTGTAAATGTATATCAGTTTCTAAAATCAGTGGCCAGAAATTTCTTCCTACCCTTCCAGGGCTTTCTTGTATGCTCAGTCTGCTTCAAGTCCCACCACAGCATTTCTCTGACATTCCATTTCCTCTTTTTGAGCCATTCTGTTGCGAATTTCATTGTGTCTTTTGGATAATTGTCCTTTTGTAAGATTGATGTTTGTTTGAACTTGAGCTTTTTGACATGTGGCCTAACATTTTCCTCAAGAATCATCAGGAACGATTTGGAATTAAATGTTTACTCAATGATGGGAAGTTGGCCAAGCACTGAGGTTGCAAAGCAGCCCCAAACCATTATGTTGCCCCCTCCATGCTTTACGGTTGGTATTTAGTTCTGTTCTAAGGCGACGTTTCATTTTTCAACAAACAATATGTAAGGCACTGCAGCCAACAATTCCAGCTTTGACTCATCTGTACAGAGCACATTCTTCCAGTAGTTTTGGTCTTTACCCAGCTGTTGTCCGGCAGACATAAGTTGTGTCTAGATATTCTTTTTTAATATCTCTTCCTTCCTGACTTCCAATACAGACCATGTTTGTGCAGTGTTTTGTGCATTTCAACATTGATTGTGGCAGAAAGGGACCTTAATGCTACCCTGGGGTGTTAGAGACTTCTATGACCAAGTTTCTGTTGTCTTTATTCATTTTCCGCTGGACCTGATGGGAGGAACTGTCCTCTGTATAGATTGCCATTGGTTTGGAATCTTCTCCATTTGTAAATCTGTCAAACAGTAGAAGGAATCACTTTGAATTGTTTTGAAATGACTTTGTAAACCTCCCACACTCTTGTGCACCGGTAATCTTTCTTCTGAGGGGCTTTGGATGATGTGTTCCCCCACACCCTTATGGTTAAGAGCAAACCAGACCAAGTTTCTACTAGACCATCGCAAAATACACTTCAATGATTTTCTAAACATTTGTACCTGGTTAGATGCACCTGATTCAGACAATTTCAGACATTTTATGTGAAGCTAAATGTAATCCCTGTATTTTCTCCTCATAAGGAAGTGACATTTCTGTTTATTAATGAATGAATGTTGTCAAAGTTGGTATTTGTGTGATTCGTTTTACTGGGTTACCTTTATCAATGAATGTGGCTGGAATTTAGCTCAGATATTCATGTGTCCAAATCTGTAAAATAAAGACTATTCTCCAGGGGGTTTACTTACTTTTTGAAATGACTGTAGAAGGCTCAACAAACTGCATACTGTTACCATGGAGCTTGTGGCATATTGGCATGGCTCGACCATTTGACTTGATATTTCAAAGGTTAATAATTGGCTGTCATTAAAGAGTGGAATTCTCAGTATCATTCCAGAATTCACAGTTAGTCTGAAGCCACAATGTAGGGAGATGAACAAAAGACTTCAGTATCTCAGTGGTGCCATAGAAAGCTTGAATAGTGACCCAACTGGGGTACAAGACAATAATAAAGAATGTTTGGCATGGAACTCTTGGTAAAGTGCAGACACAGAGCCAGCGTCTGAAACCCTTAAAATCGCATCTTATTGGATTTGTAGGTCTCAACGGTTCCCAATCCGACCCTATTATTGTTACTCCCAACACTTCTTTGCGTCAAATAGAACCCTGTTTTTTGTATACTACTTAAGCCTTAGCATTTGTGATCATTGAGGACACAAGTTTTCAAGACAGTAACTGTTTGTTGGTATACAGAAACAACCTTGCAGTCTTTGTTCTGTTTCTTTTCATAAGACACAGAGAATGGTTAAAGGGATAGTTCATGCAAATTGCCAAATGACACACTGCAGTCTTAAGACAAGGAATGTTTTGTTGTACTTCCCCTGACAATATTTCCAAAAATCTAAGCTTCAAGCATTTTCTACACAAATCTTTTCCAAGTCCTGTGACTGCAATAAGATTATTCTTTTCATTTTTCATGCACAGTTATTCAAAACGTACTGTATCTGACTGTGACTGGGAGGTTTGGCAAATTCCCTTTCAATATTATATAAGTATCACAAAATCATAGTAACGATTTTTAAACGATGTCAACAGACAAATCACAGGTTAAGGACACCAATGAACCATATTGTTAAATTGAAGTTAACGATCCCTTTATGTTCAAAATGAAAAACTAAAATAATAACATTGCATCTCCTTTGTTAAGGTTCCAGGTTTCTGTCACCCATTGTTTGGAGTCACCACAGCCTACTGAGATGATGTTATGTTGTCATTGGTCTGGTAGGTGTTGAATAAATGCATCATGGTCACTGTACAATGAGAGCTGTTCAATGTGTTTTATGTTATTTTGATGTTGGGTTGTCAAAGCACCTTTTTTTATTTTAATTTTGAATTAGCCAGTTGTCAATTGCAAACATTCACATCATAGAAGCGAGGCTATTGAAGAAAGTAAGAAATTGTCAAAACAGGAATATAGAAAATAAGCAAGAGGTTTACTTTGGCTTTCAAAAAATATAATTTAAACTAAAGGGCAAATCTTTGTAGCAATTTCACATGATCAAAATTGACAGGCAAATGTATGTTCATCCAGACAATGTAAAACAAGATTTTATTGGTAGCTACAATTGTTGCTAATGCAAGCTAAAATTACTTGCAAGTATAGCTGGTAATAGCACTGAGAGGAAATAGGCTTGAGAAACTTAACACAACACCAATGTGCTGTGAAACTCTAATCAAAAGACAATAGATAGGACATGTCGCCTGTTACTTTTGGGCCCCAAACATCCTTGCACATGTGACTGTCACAGGATGGATAGGACCATTGACAATAGGTTGGAACATACCATACAAGGGTATTTTGTAGGATAAACGTTTCTTATTGCAGGGTATTTGACTGTGTAATGGCTGGTTACGACCATTGACCACCTCCAATGTGTCCGTCTCGCATGTGGAATAAAAGACGGCGTTCACTTTGTATTCATTGGAGAGAAATATGAAAGAACTATGGAAGGTTAACATCGTTGTCTCATGCTGAATAAAGATGGCTCTCCCCTGACTTCTGGTTGCATTCATTTTGTTCATGGATCTCAAATGGACTGAAGGTGACAGCACTAACATTAACTAGGTAGTGCTTGGTAAATACAATGCATTTTACTAGTTAGTCAGCTAAACATATATTGAACTAGCTTTGAGATTAGCACAGGCTATATGTACAATCACGTTTTGCTGACCGGTGGATCCCACCGCCGAGGTTATTAGACAAAGAAGGAAGAGCTCAGAAAACAAGGGTCAATCTGGCTTATCCAATGGTTACCTGATTGACATCTGGACATCCAATGGTTACCTGATTGACATCTGGACATCCAATGGTTACCTGATTGACATCTAATGGTTACCTGATTGACATCTGGACATCCAATGGTTACCTGATAGACATCCAATGGTTACCTGATTGACATCTGGACATCTAATGGTTACCTGATTGACATCTGGACATCTAATGGTTACCTGATTGACATCTGGACATCTAATGGTTACCTGATTGACATCTGGACATCCAATGGTTACCTGATTGACATCTGGACATC